>JAVIWC010009427.1:0-14034 GCA_031894815.1 Creontiades dilutus | reverse complement strand
TTGCTGGAATCTATTGCTAACTTCACTCAGTTGGTATCGTTGTGTTGATTGAGGGTCGTTAGAACAATTAAAAGAATAGGTATTTTATTCTGGTGTTACAGTGCTTGGAATAGAAAATATTCGAATTTATTCAACAATGTACTTGAACAAGTCATAATTGTGACGGTCGGTTTGCAACTTAACCGGACGAACATTGAGACCCTCTCTTTATCCAGCACAATGCTCTGATCCTCATTTCTGAGATACCTACCGCGAATTCCAAACGGTAAACACACATTAATTGTTAATAAAATACCACGAAGAGACCAGTGAATAGTGTAACGTGTAAAGGAACTCTACAGGCACTTTCACGAATGGAACGCTAAAAGTGTGTGTCATGCGCCAGGGGTTAAGCTGGATTCGGAGTAGGTAGGTAGGTGTTCTCATGACAACCGACGCGATTCGGGCAGCTAACTACACACTTCGTTGGTTGTGAGTTTCACCCAAGACGGAGGAAGTTCCAGCAGGTCCGTTGAAGGACGCCGACATGCTTCTGGGACAAATCCAGAAATGCTGCAAAAAAAAACAGAAAGAATTATTATGTCTGAAAAATTTCCAACATATCGATATATCGGTTTTCCGATATATCGAATGGAACATATCGATGTCACCGATATATCGGCCAAAAAATATCGATATTTCCGATATATCGGTGCCATTGATATATCCTATTTTGAAGTAGGAAATATTATTAAAAAACAATAATTTTGACTGAGGTTAACTGTCTATTCTAAATCAATCGCTTTACTGAAATTCAGTTCAACAGGCTATACAAAAAAAAGGTACCTAAATCATAGGTTCTTAGGCAAAGTTTACAATAATACAGACGTTATTGAAATGTAAACTAAAATAAAATGAAAAAGTTTCATTTAGGAAATACAAAATATTATACTGGTATTAATATAATAACGAAAAAAAAAACAAGAGGCAACTAATAAACGGGAAACAAAGGAAAAAGTTTACTTCCAAATTTGTCAGGAAGGCCATTTAAAAACTCTATTCCTCTTTCCAGTAACAGTGTTACCTGCTTTGGAAAAAGCCTTTCTGCGTTAACAGAGGTAGCTACAAGTAGGTACTGTCAAGCCTGTGAGTAGAGTTTTGGGTAGACTTGTCTGTAGTTTTCCCACGAGTCCAGGGGGTTGGCTTTGTGATTACTGTAACAACGCGGCTTTGTCAACCTACTGCAATACACTTATGAAAATTAACGATACAAGAGACCACTTTTCTTTTAAATTAAACATAAAAAATATAGATCATTACGTTTTTAATACTATCCCCGATATATCGGACCAAAAATATCGATTGTGCCGATATATCGGTGTTTAAATATCGATACCAATATATCGATATATCGTAACAAAAATATCGATGTTTCGGATATATCGATATATCGTTGCCCTTTTTGTGCTCCCACTCTTGCGTGCACTCAGAACTGTCGGTTAGGCGTGTGCCGTTCAAGAGTGGGCCACGCAAGAGTGTGTCGTTTTTGGACATCACACTCTTGACTGCACGCAAACACGGCGTGTGGGCTCGTCCGTTCAAAAGTGTACGTGTGAAGGATAAACTTCCAGTTTTAACCTCCCTCCTGAGTCGTGGCCATGTAAACCTCCATCACTATAAGGTAGTGTCAGTCAGAATTCTTTGGTTCCCTGCTGCAATTAGGGCAATTAACTTAAACCCCTTCTGGGTGCGCACCACTAAGGTGACGCTACTTGTTTACGTTTGAAAACAACATACCAGCCAAGTTCCTAACATTCAACAAAAACGTTAACATTTGTCATACAGTTATTAGGGGAATTGATACCTATTTCTTTGTGTATATATTTAGTAACCAAGTTACGCACGCTACCACTTAAGATACTTACCTTGAACTTACCATCTTGCAATTATTATTTCTATATTTTGTATTTCTTGTTTGAATTGGTTAATAAACCACGTGTTTGTGAATTCGTATTCACTTATTTCTCTACCTATTCCCTGCAACTAGTACTGGATCAAGGTTGTTTACAAGACCCCTCAGGTATCATTGACCCTTCAGGTCCGCTATCTTACCTTTTCAATACTTTCACATTCTTTTCAGACGCTCTTCAAGCATTGACCGTTGGTCATTAGGAATAATAGGGGCTTACAAAATTGGTGGCAAGCGGTGGGATATTTTTGTACGGTACGCCGTACACTGACCCCGCAAAAGTAATAAACAACCCATTAAGATCCAGCTGCAGGGGATTAGAGCGGCGCGCTCAGGTAGAGAAACCATTGTAGGTAGGTTGGTTGTGAGCCCGATGGCAATGAACCGCACAGCCATGGGGAATAGTGACAGTGACGATGCAGAGATGGGTACTAATGCCCTTATGAGACAAATGGAGAGATTGTTGAGGTCGTACAATGAGATAGCCGAACGTACGCGGGTAACGGAGGAGGAGGGTTCGCGGGGAAGTGCCGATGTTCCGCGGTCGATGTTTTTAGAAATTGAGAATTGGGACCCCGATGAGCCAGGCGCGATTACAGTGTCAGCCTTTTTTCAATTGTTCGAAGATGTCGCGGGTGAATTATCGCAACAGAAGAAGCTCCGGTTACTACGTGCGAAAGCGAAGGGAACGGCGAAGCAGTTCCTCGTAGACCACGCATCGAACCACGAAGGCGCCAACCCCTACGATGAAGCGAAGAAGGCTATGCTCTCATGGTTTGAGAGGGAAAATCCGGCCAAAGCAGCGGCACTCCTGTGGAGTGCCAAGGTGTTACCAGCGGAGACCCTGAGACGTTTTGCTGAACGAGTCCACCGGTTGGCCCAGTCGGCGGTCAACGAAGAAGGAGAAGAACTCACCAGAACGCAGCGTCAGGACTGGATAAAGAGACGTACGCTGAGGGCATTCATCCGAGGGGTGAGAAAGGAGTTGAGCTCTCACTTGATGAACAACCCCCCCAACACTATCGAGGAAGCCCTGAGGAGGGCCGAGGAGTTAAAAGAAACCTTAGGATTGGAAGAAGAGGATCCTAAGTGGGAAATAGCAGCCATAAACCGACAAGAAGAGAAGAAGTGCTACGAATGCGGAAATGTGGGACATTTTGCAGCACGGTGCCCGAAGAGAATGGGGCGGGCGCCCCCTCAGCCTTCCCGTGTGTTCCAGCGTCCGACGCCTCGCTATCCTTGTGGGTTCTGTCAACTCAGAGACCACTTCCCGGTGGATTGCATTCGTAACCCGCAGAAAATGGTCTTCTGCGATTATTGTGGAGTTCGCGAGCACCTCATCACGGATTGCCATAAAAGAAAATTATTGAGGACGGAAGAAGGTGCGGAAGGGGCCCTGGGATTGCCGCCCCCTGAAGAAGGAAGCAGAGAATTGGTCAAGAGACGAAGTGATGCGGGACACGTACCTATGGTTAAGTATAACCATGTACGCCCCATGCACATCCCGGTTACGTTGAATGGAGAGCACCGGGACCTGATACTCGATACAGGTGCCGCGGTGTCGGTGTTATCAAAACCGGTAGTGGGAACACCGATGAAACCCACTACCGCGGTAGCCTGGGGGGCTGATGGCCAGCCCTTGTCGTTTTGTGGGGAACAAACGGTGACACTAAGAGTTCGCGACCGAGTGTTGGACCATACCTTTTTAATATTTGACAAGGAGAGACCCGGATTGGACCTCTTCGGCATGGACCTCATGAGACGAATCCCCATGGTACTGCGCCCGGAAAGAAACGAAGCGGTGATCTTGGGAAACGAACGGCTACCACCCATTACCGTAGGTTTGGTGACCAACGTCGACCCCAGCACTTCGGGAGACAACGAGGAGGAAACGAACCAGAGCAGCGAAGCCGCCACGGACATCACTCCCTCGGTGGCCATCATCCCGACGCAGGAGCCGATTCCGGAGACACCAACAGATTCCCCGACCGCGGACACGCAAGAAGTAATCGACGTAGAAGTAATTGACGACCCCGAGACGACGCCGGCACCCCAGGAGAACGCCGCACCGGATTCATCCGCCGAAAAGGACGGCGACAGCGAAGAAGACACCAGCGACCAACCCCCTGCCCCAGAGGAGGAGATCAGTCAAGCTAGCGGCTCCAGCGCCGTGAATTGGCTATGCGCGCCCCCCCGGCTCCGTGAAAAGCTGGTAGATGTGCAAGCGCTAACGGGGGACGAGGCGCCGGACGAGATGGAAGATACCGTCCGTGATAGTTATAGTAGTTTGAGTACAGAAATAACTACTAAAGAGTTGCGGCCGTACCAGGAGTTCGAGGAGATGACACCCCCGGAGGAGGATGAGTACGACAGAATGGTCCGGGAGGCCCTACGCTCCCCCGAACCCCCCATGCCGTCCACGTCGACCTACGAACCCGATAGGGAGAGGGCGTGTTACCGGGAGGAAATGCGGTTGGTAACAATGCGTAACGGGATACCTACCGTTCAACTGTGCGATGGCCAACGAGAATTGGACGCAACCATACGAAGGGTGGTGCGCGAAACCATCGATCAAGTGGAGGAGGAACTGCGGCGGGAGCCGAAGAAAATCAAGAACGACGAGGCTACTCCGAGTGCACCGGCCGACGACGCTGACCCGCCGCCCCCGCCAGCGCCCCGAATTGGATCAATTATGGCGACACTCGGCTCCACGGAGATGGAAGTGGACGAAGCAGCCTTCCCCGTGGAACGTTGGGAGGAGGATCAACCCAGCCCGGATCACGGAATCGCCGAAAAGGTGGAGCATTTGGAGCCCCGAGAACAGGAGCGGGTCACTCAAGTGCTGAATAGATTTCGGCACGTATTTGACCGACCGGATCGACGGGGATGCCGCCTACCCGTCAAACATTATATTGACACCGGCGATGCCCCCCCGGTGCACAACCGACAGTACAACGTCCCTCACGCTCTGCGTCCTGAGGTCGAACGACAGCTACAAGAACTGCTGAGCGAAGGTATCATCGTCCCATCGGCTAGCCCGTGGTCCGCACCGGTAGTGCTAGTCAAAAAGAAGACGCCCCCACAGGAACCGCAGAAGTGGCGGATGTGTATAGACTACCGAGGGCTGAATAAGTTGACTAAGGCTGATGCGTATCCCCTGCCCAACCTACAGGAGACCGTGGCCTTACTAGGAAAATGCCGATACTTCACCAAAATCGACTTAGTATCGGGATATCACCAAATCCCCATGCACCCCGTATCCGCCGAAAAAACCGCTTTCACCGTATTGGGAGGCCATTACGAGTACCGACGAATGGCGTTTGGACTGAGAAACGCCCCGGCGACCTTCCAGCGCGCCATGAACAACGCGCTGGACGGACTAATAGGCAAGGACTGCCTGGTCTACTTGGATGACATCATTGTATTCTCCGCAACGTTTGACGCCCACGTGAAAAGCCTAACGAAGGTGCTGGCCCGACTAGCTGCAGTACAACTACGAGCCAACTTGGACAAATGCGAGTTTTTGAAGAGGGAGACCAGCTATTTGGGACATGTGATTACCCCCGAGGGCGTACACATGGAAACTGATAAGGTGGAGGCCGTGAGGGACTTCCCGATACCCCAAAGTGTTAAGCAGGTCCAGGCCTTCTTGGGGTTAGCGGGGTTTTATCGACGTTTTGTCCCACGGTTTTCAGAACTGTCCGCGCCGATGACTCAGCTGCTCCGCAAGGGAGTGAAATTCGACTGGACCGAAGCTCACCAGTCCGCCTTCGAAGAACTCAAAACCGCTCTGATGTCCGACCAAGTGCTGATATACCCCGACTTCACGAAAAAGTTCATTCTAGCCACAGACGCATCCCAGACGGCCTTAGGGGCTGTTTTGTCGCAAGAAAAAGACGGAGAGGAGCGGCCGGTGGCCTACGCTAGCCGAAAATTGAATCCGGCCGAGACGAGGTACTCCACCACCGAAAAAGAGTTGCTGGCGGTGGTATGGGGGGTCCGTCATTTCCAACCCTACTTACTGGGGAAGCAATTTGATCTCGAGACAGATCACATGGCCCTAACTGCGGCCTTGCGATTGCGCGACCCCACCTCACGAGTAGGACGATGGACCTTACGACTATCGGAGTACACCTTTACCCCCCGTTATAGAGCGGGATCACAGATGGGACACGCGGACGGATTGAGTCGGATGTACGCCGCCCCAATCACTCTGGACATACCCGGAAAACTACTGAAGGCCGCGCAAGAAATTGATCCCTGGGTGCAAGATCTTCGCCGAAAGGAGGGACCCCGGATACGACAACGCGACGATATATGGGAAATTGAGGTGACCATCGACGAGCAACAGCGATGGGTGCCCCTGATACCCTCGTCACTGCGTGAATGGGTGTTGGCGAGCTGCCATGGCAGCGTGTGGGCCGGACACCCTGGGAGGGAAGTCACGGAAAAAGTGGTCCGAAAAACCGGATTTTGGCCGAAGATGACCCGAACCATCAAGGAGTTCATCGACAGATGTGAACCGTGTCAACGCCGAAACACCCCCAGTGGACTTCAGGCCCCCCTTCAGCGCCCGCTGATTCCTTCCGAGCCAGGGGAGGTGGTCGGGATGGATTTTGTAGGACCGTTGCGCACGGAGTATGGACTCCGCTACCTATTGACGATGATTGATCACTTCTCGAAGTACGCCGAAGCGTATATAGTGACCAATACTACCGCCGAGACCGTCGCCCGAACCCTCGTACGGAAGTACATCCCGACGCACGGAGTACCCCAGCGTCTGGTGACCGACAGAGGAACCGCCTTCACGTCCGAACTCGTGCAAAAGCTGTGCCAGGACTGGGGTATCAAGAAAATACAGACGACCGCATACCACCCGCAAGGAAATGGCGTGTGTGAACGATTTCATAAAACGTTCGCCAATATACTAGCGAAGTTAGTTCATCACACACGGTCCTGGGAACAATGGGTGCCCCTGGCTCTGGCGGCCTACCGCTCTCTCCCCCATAAAAGCACGGGATATAGCCCCAACTTCCTCACCTACGGACGAGAACTACGGCTCCCCAATACCACCCCCTGGCGGGAGAATTACGACCCCGATTACACGTCGTCCCTACAGAAATTACACGAAGCCCGACGAGTAGCCAAACGATGCCTAGATAAGGCTTGGAAGCAGCAGGCCGCACGAATAAACGACCGACGCCTCCCTCGTGCGTTTGAGGTAGGAGACCCCGTATACCTCCGAGCCATCCAAACTCCCGCCACCGAGTGCCGCAAGTTCTGGAGCCCTTGGACCGGACCGTGGTATATTGTGTCCCGCCTGTCCGATGTCACGTATGAGATACGTGATGTATTAGGGAAAAACAAACAGGTAGTGCACCTGAATCGCTTGAAACCCGCCTCCGTAGAGGGAGTCCCCGACGAGGCCTTCGTCGACAACCTGCCACAAGAAGTCCCTGCCCCCGTTCCGTCCGCAAGGGACGTATTAGGAGACCAGGACCGCTGGGAGTTGGACGAAGCCTGGGAACAAGAACACAACTATAGTGACCCTGAAAACCCCGAAGTTACACCAGAAACCGCTAGGATTGACCCCCCGTCGTGCTCTCCCGAGAATCCCCCTACCTCCCGGTACGAATTGAGAGCGAGACCGGTGCGAGACTACAGGAAGATGCACGTCACTGGCGCCCTCGCTGGTGTGGTTCAGAACCCTGACGGACTGGGTTGGCTGGACCCAAAAAGCTTCTGTAAACTCATGGACTTGACTACTGGAGGTGATATGAAACCCCAGCACACAAAGCGGAGGAAAGTATTGTAAAGCAACAAACCACGCAAGCTCTGTAAAATGTATTTATTGTATATAATGTTCTGTTACAAATGTTTATATTGACAATTTAGTGTGTTATTGACAAGTTATAATAGAGTATAAGTTTACACCAGATAAGTGGCCATATTATTCTACGCCATTCCTTCCGCCCATCTATTTACACTAACAATAATTTAAAGCTCGATTTAAGAAAAAATTGAAAATAATGCATGTCCATGAGTTCGTAAATACAAGCATGATATTGCAGCAGGGAGTAGGATTGTTGAATATTTATTGTGTCAAATTTGATATGTAAAGGTGATGGAGGGGTAATCCAATGGTTTGTCCACAGATGGCCCTGAGAAGGATTGCACGTCCCGACGAACCCGGGGACCCGGACCAAGTGGTGGTCCTACCCTCGGCCCATGCTATTAGGCGAACATATGAAGGAGCGTTAACCCGAGTCTTCGATGACGAAGTCTCCGATTGTTCCCCCGACCAACAACCCAAGGAGGAGAAAGCGATGTCCCAGCTGGAGATAATAGCGATGTCGGTGGATGTCATGGCTCAAACCCCAAATCCAACTATGCTGCACAAAATGAAAAGTATCGCAGTGGAGGCAGCACACGAGCTGGCTAGCATGATGCCACAGTTCCGGCGGCAGCGGATAGAACAGATGACGGCGCAGAGGAGAATAGCAGACCTGAGGGAAGAAAACGAGGCACTGCGACACCGCCTCCGGGAGCGAAGCCGCGAGAGGGAAACATATCTGATACCCACCAGAGAGGAGTCGACCCAGCTCTCTAAGAAGATGCGAACCAGACGAAGGAGAAGCTCAGCAAGACCCCTGGACTCCGACAGCGAGAGTGAGGACACGGACGTGGAGCCGACGACCACCCACCCGGAAGCATACCACAGCCAAGGTGAGGGACTGAACATCACTGAGCCCGAAATTAACATCATGGAGACCGCCCCTGACGAAAACCCAACACAAGGTCCAGAGTGCCCGGTGTGCCTCCAGCTCGTCAAGCGCCTGCAAACATTCCGTTGTCCCGCTTGTAAGGACTTTTTCGGGCGGCTGCTGAAAAAATACCAACGAGGAGAGCCCCTACCGACCATCTGCGAACGACCCCAGGGCGTCCACACTGCGAAATGTTCTCGCTGCCGTTTAAAGAAGAAAAGTATCAGGAGCGCAGAACAGTGAAAGAGCTACCACTATTACAAAACATCCGCGTGAATTATGACGAGAAAAACGAAGGCGGGAATGTTACATGCAGTCCCCCTTCAGTAACAAGATCAGCGAGTGTAACGTGAAACAGCAGCGGCTCCCTCAGTGTCCACTGCCCCACTTGCTCTTGACCTTCCGATCAGTGCAGGACGTCTCAACGAATCTTTAATTTCGAACACCACATTTTCCAATCGAATTTTTCGTTCGTCGATTTTCAACCTTGAAGACCTTTCCTTTAAACGAGGTAATTATGATAATCAATGTTCAACCTTCTGTAGTTACCTTTCATGAGGAAATCACACGTATTAACCACAAAATTTGTTTCTTTCAGAAATCTAACTGCTGAATATACAGATCTAGATACACTCCCAGAGTCACGTTTAGGAGGATAAAGGAATAACAAGGTGAGACAAAATTAAATTTATTCATCTTTTAAGATAGTAACACGAACTGAAATAAGTATCAATTTCCACTCCATCCCATGCAATCATGGGTTCCTAGACTGTAAGAACTAGTATCGAAACTTTTTTCACAAAATACGCAGCACACTGATCGTTTCTCAAAACTGTTTTTATAAAAACCACGTTTTGCTAATATCAATGAGTCCATGGACATTTTCACACCGCGAAAAGTTGACAGTCGTGGAGCTGTATCGAGTAGATTCGCTTGAAGTTGGTTTTTCAACAACCAATCGGATAGTGCCAAAATTTTGATCATAGAGCATGACTTTGAAAAACTGCTTCCAACTTTTTGATGATCCAAGCAAGGAGAAGAGGGCGAGGTTTCGGTTGCAAGCAATGTAGCAATGTTGGGGCATCCAAAAATCATCAAATCATTCACGTGTTTATTTCCCGGGAGGAGCTCGCGCAAAATTCGACATTTTTCAACGCCCTTCGAGTATACAAACTTAATATTTTCTGTCGCTTCTTTCAATATCTCAGGAATGTGTTCGTAGGGTGTATTCCCGCAGTTCCATGGTAGCCCGTGTATGTGTTCCTGATTGTACTTTGATAGATTGATAATTGAATTGTTGCTCATCAAATGCGTCGGCGGCAGGAAAACGTAATGTTTCAATATGAAACTTGAAGGACCGTCGTGAGCAATAATGGACAGTTCCTTGATAATTTTTTCACATTGTAGTGTCACATCAATGATAACTGAAGACATGTTTGAACTCAATACACAGATACCTACTACTCGTTCCGTGTCTTGTTCGTAACTGATTGAAATCTTTGTATACCGTTGTTTTTCATCTCATGGAAATATTTATCTGATATGTAGGTGGAAATGAAATTTTTCAGATTTGAATCGAGTTTTCTGAGTTGTTCACTGAAATCATTTTGTAATCGTACCGTTACTTGACTAATTGACGAGTCAACATAACGTTTGCTCGTTGCATGAGATGGCCGGGTGGGGGTTTCATGAACATAGACGTGTCTCCTCCCTCCACCGAATCTGTCACTTGGCATTCTGTTCTTCTTCTGCTTCTTCAATAAATATAACCCAACTCTTCCAAACGATCTAGAATTTTGTTGGCTGTGCTCTGAAGTCGAGAATTTCCAGCATCGAACGATCCAAGGGATAACTCTAGTCTCTCAACCAGTAAATTCGGGTCGTCTTCTGTTGAAATCCAATTGGGAGATACGTCTGCATCGAAACTCCGAAAGTGTGTGAACATATTAGCCATTCCTTTCCCCTTTTTATCATCATCATCATCTTTGTGTTTCAACCCTATATTTTTCCGCTTTGGAGGGTACATCAGTGAAATGATGGAGTTATACTTTTCTCCTCCAAATCGATTCAAAGGACGGTGTATGTCGTATCCATGATGAGCTACACGGCTCCTCTTCACTATTTCGGTATAGTTTTCGAAATCTTGCTGATCGAAATGCTCTGGTTTCTTTAGGAAAACTAGTTCGTACAATCCAGGAGTAGCAGGGTAAGGTTTCTCATCCACATACATGAAATCATCGTCAAAACGAACTTTAGATGTTCCAAGATTCACACCATGTCGACTTATTGTCGGTCCATAGTACTTATCGAGCTGTTGTCCATTTCCACCTTCCCAATTACCAGTTGTTAGATAAGTCCAATATACTTTGGCGAACGGTGGCCATCTACCGATGAATTCTTGAGTCATCTTTTGCGCTTCAGGCGTTGTGTTAACCATGCTATGTAGAGGTTCCACGCTCTCGTCAAAATCATCAATACGGGAAGCTTTCCGTCTCTTAGCGTCTCGTTGTATACGTCCCATTAAAGTCAACTTGTGGGGATCTTTCAAAAAAGAGCTGGGATGTGAAATTGGCGTAGACATGAAAGGACCTGGGGATGTTGCGGGGGAGTCCAGATTTGAGACGATGATCCCTCTCCTTCACATTCAAAAATCTCCGTACCAGAAGGGTCTTCCACAATATCATCATGTTCTTCTTGTTGAATAATTGACGTCTCTTGAGGGATTGGGCTCATCTCTGTTTCTGATCTTGGAGTTACTGCACTCTGACGTGTTTTTCCCCTAATTTTTTTCACTGTTGTTACAACTCTAGCATCTTCATTGGCTGCTGCTACGAGTTCTTTCAATGTGTTGGTAATGGGTAGGTACTGTTGCTCTAGGGAATAAGCTGTCTCTGCACGATCATGTTGTAACTCTGCAAATTTCTTCTTAAGAGCCTTCCTTGCGGTGTGAAGTTCAGATGAAAATTGAGCCTGTTTCTCGCGTTTAGTTTCCCTGTCGAGTCCCACGCTGCTGTCACTCAGTCTTGCTGACATGGTAAATCTTGGTTGAATGATTCATTCGAACCGTGATCCTACCATTTATAATAATTCATTCCAACGTAGGAAACTCGAAAAAAGAATCCATACCACTCCTAAAACGACCTTTATGTATGTCTGCACTCTTGTCAATTAACAAAAAGTTGAATGGTTTTGAAAAGGACTGTCTACATATTTCCACAAATTTCTGGTATGGCATGTCGTTATGAGCGTGATCTCGCCAAATTAAATTCAAATTTCGACCGTCCTGTGGAAATATAATTACAAGGTTTGCGTTATCCCTCACAAAATGTTTCATACATGACGCGTAAGACTGAATCAAGAAGAATGAATCCACGTTGTAATGTCTCCCACGTGTAAAGAAGATCTGAATAAGATCGTTGAATGATGCATCTACATCATCAAATATCACGAGAGTATGGTTCTTTGCTCCCCCTTCTCCTCCTCATTCTCTACAATTTCAGGGAAATCCTCTCTGTTGGAGCATTTTTTATACTCAATTTCTGGAACACCCTCAAAAACCCGATCTAAAAATGAATATTTTTCTTGATGCAAACTTTTTGAACACAAAATAAGTCGAGAAAACTTGAGAGAATTTTCCGATAATATCAGATTTATGGTCAAATTTGTCTTTCCCTTACCAGATGGGCCACATATAATAGCGCGACAATTATTAGCAAGAAACGGGCCGTTCTTTGAATTATTTCCATCGTTGAGAGTCTGAAGTTTAACGATATTATCATAATTAACCATGGGGAATGTCGGTACCATTTGATGTAGCTTCATCTTGAAGACTGAGTATAAAATCCGAGGGTATCCCTTATAAATATCAGTACGCTAAGAGTCAAGAACATGGGTGTATTAAATGCGATTCTTAACCGTAACCGTACCCCTCTTTTGGTGCATGGAAATTTTTGTGGTCCGGGGAATGACGTTATAACCCAAATCAGCAAAGGAATTCAACCAGTCACACTTTTGGATTCGTACTGTAAAGATCACGATCTCGCGTACGTACAACACCGTGATTTGAAGGATCGACACAAAGCAGATAAGATTCTTGGTAAAAAATCATTTTCACGTTTTAGAGACAATAGTTCTACTTTGAGGGAACGATTAGCTGCGTTAGCCGTTGGTACAGCAATGAAGGGGAAGGTGGCCCTAGGAGCTGGACTACAGACTCGGAAAAAACCATGTTCAAAAAAGAGGGGGAAAAGAAGAGGGAAACCAAATCGTCAGCAATATGGATCGATGCAACGAAAGATACACGGAGGCTTTTTGCCTCTGCTATTAGCAGGTTTGGGTGCCCTAGGAGGGCTTGGTGGAAGTGTCTCACAAATAATAAAGAACGTCAAAGACAGCAAAAGAGGAGACTTGGAACTGCAAGAGATGAGGCGCCACAACATGGCAATGGAAAAATCTGGCAGCGGTCACACCACTCGTTTAAGAGCCACTTTATTGAAAAAACAACAGAAAAAAAAGAAGAAGCAGCAAAATCAACCGAGATCAAAGGTAGGGGGAGGATTTGTCCTAAACCAATACAAGCGTTGTTGAAATTACCGAACCGAGCGCTGAGTAATAATGGATTGGAACCACCCAATAGAATCTATTTAAAGAATTGTAACATTCTTACAACACCATTCAGAAAGTGTGCATTCATTGCGGAAACATCTTCCCACTCAAGAAAGTGTGTTAAGTGCAAAACATCTTCCACCGATTGATCAACGTGATCAGGATATGGAATTGGGTTACGATCGTTCATGAGCTACAACACCATTTCAAATGTTAAACAAGACGAATCAAACCATTTTTACATCGTGGGTGAAAATGCAGACTCGATAGTTCTTCCAGAAGGTACTTACGGTATGGAGGATGTGAATTTGAGGGTATTTTCTTCGTGAGCTACTACCACCGTGACCACTACAGTGACTATTAGTGACATGCCTGACTCACGTCGTTTGTTTCGGAGTTACAGCATCTGATGTACGTTTCGTGTTCCGAAAAATTTAATTATTCGTTTTCTGTACTTCGTGCAATATACCTCTTATTCGTTTCTTAAATTTGCATGTTCATTCAGCTTTAGTGAATCACGTTTAACGTAGGAAAATATATCGTTCCACTGTTAAGTGCTAGATATCGAGTAAGTACAGCTTGGAGTATGGAGACCATCTACCAGCATAACCTGGGTGAGTGAGATTTATTATACGTATTATAAATACCAATATCTATGAGGTGAAATAAATTTGTTTGATAACTCCGACTCAATCCGCTAGCGCTTTTGAACCTTTA
>JAVIWC010009426.1:0-13723 GCA_031894815.1 Creontiades dilutus | reverse complement strand
CGAAAAACGGACTTCAGATTCGTGTTCAGCACCCCGAAAAACCCCTTAGAGAGTAGGTTTGAAAGCGATTAAACAGAGTTAATTTTTGAGCAATTTTGATGAAAAAACGCGAAAATAACCATGAAGGAAGCGTTTTATCGAAAAACGGACTTCAGATTCGTGTTCAGCACCCCGAAAAACCCCTTAGAGAGCAGGTTTGAAAGCGATTAAACAGAGTTAATTTTTGAGCAATTTTGATGAAAAAACGCGAAAATAACCATGAAGGAAGCGTTTTATCGAAAAAAGGACTTCAGATTCGTGTTCAGCACCCCGAAAAACCCCTTAGAGAGTAGGTTTGAAAGCGATTAAACAGAGTTAATTTTTGAGCAATTTTGATGAAAAAACGCGAAAATAACCATGAAGGAAGCGTTTTATCGAAAAAAGGACTTCAGATTCGTGTTCAGCACCCCGAAAAACCCCTTAGAGAGTAGGTTTGAAAGCGATTAAACAGAGTTAATTTTTGAGCAATTTTGATGAAAAAACGCGAAAATAACCATGAAGGAAGCGTTTTATCGAAAAAAGGACTTCAGATTCGTGTTCAGCACCCCGAAAAACCCCTTAGAGAGTAGGTTTGAAAGCGATTAAACAGAGTTAATTTTTGAGCAATTTTGATGAAAAAACGCGAAAATAACCATGAAGGAAGCGTTTTATCGAAAAAAGGACTTCAGATTCGTGTTCAGCACCCCGAAAAACCCCTTAGAGAGTAGGTTTGAAAGCGATTAAACAGAGTTAATTTTTGAGCAATTTTGATGAAAAAACGCGAAAATAACCATGAAGGAAGCGTTTTATCGAAAAAAGGACTTCAGATTCGTGTTCAGCACCCCGAAAAACCCCTTAGAGAGTAGGTTTGAAAGCGATTAAACAGAGTTAATTTTTGAGCAATTTTGATGAAAAAACGCGAAAATAACCATGAAGGAAGCGTTTTATCGAAAAAAGGACTTCAGATTCGTGTTCAGCACCCCGAAAAACCCCTTAGAGAGTAGGTTTGAAAGCGATTAAACAGAGTTAATTTTTGAGCAATTTTGATGAAAAAACGCGAAAATAACCATGAAGGAAGCGTTTTATCGAAAAAAGGACTTCAGATTCGTGTTCAGCACCCCGAAAAACCCCTTAGAGAGTAGGTTTGAAAGCGATTAAACAGAGTTAATTTTTGAGCAATTTTGATGAAAAAACGCGAAAATAACCATGAAGGAAGCGTTTTATCGAAAAAAGGACTTCAGATTCGTGTTCAGCACCCCGAAAAACCCCTTAGAGAGTAGGTTTGAAAGCGATTAAACAGAGTTAATTTTTGAGCAATTTTGATGAAAAAACGCGAAAATAACCATGAAGGAAGCGTTTTATCGAAAAAAGGACTTCAGATTCGTGTTCAGCACCCCGAAAAACCCCTTAGAGAGTAGGTTTGAAAGCGATTAAACAGAGTTAATTTTTGAGCAATTTTGATGAAAAAACGCGAAAATAACCATGAAGGAAGCGTTTTATCGAAAAAAGGACTTCAGATTCGTGTTCAGCACCCCGAAAAACCCCTTAGAGAGTAGGTTTGAAAGCGATTAAACAGAGTTAATTTTTGAGCAATTTTGATGAAAAAACGCGAAAATAACCATGAAGGAAGCGTTTTATCGAAAAAAGGACTTCAGATTCGTGTTCAGCACCCCGAAAAACCCCTTAGAGAGTAGGTTTGAAAGCGATTAAACAGAGTTAATTTTTGAGCAATTTTGATGAAAAAACGCGAAAATAACCATGAAGGAAGCGTTTTATCGAAAAAAGGACTTCAGATTCGTGTTCAGCACCCCGAAAAACCCCTTAGAGAGTAGGTTTGAAAGCGATTAAACAGAGTTAATTTTTGAGCAATTTTGATGAAAAAACGCGAAAATAACCATGAAGGAAGCGTTTTATCGAAAAAAGGACTTCAGATTCGTGTTCAGCACCCCGAAAAACCCCTTAGAGAGTAGGTTTGAAAGCGATTAAACAGAGTTAATTTTTGAGCAATTTTGATGAAAAAACGCGAAAATAACCATGAAGGAAGCGTTTTATCGAAAAAAGGACTTCAGATTCGTGTTCAGCACCCCGAAAAACCCCTTAGAGAGTAGGTTTGAAAGCGATTAAACAGAGTTAATTTTTGAGCAATTTTGATGAAAAAACGCGAAAATAACCATGAAGGAAGCGTTTTATCGAAAAAAGGACTTCAGATTCGTGTTCAGCACCCCGAAAAACCCCTTAGAGAGTAGGTTTGAAAGCGATTAAACAGAGTTAATTTTTGAGCAATTTTGATGAAAAAACGCGAAAATAACCATGAAGGAAGCGTTTTATCGAAAAAAGGACTTCAGATTCGTGTTCAGCACCCCGAAAAACCCCTTAGAGAGTAGGTTTGAAAGCGATTAAACAGAGTTAATTTTTGAGCAATTTTGATGAAAAAACGCGAAAATAACCATGAAGGAAGCGTTTTATCGAAAAAAGGACTTCAGATTCGTGTTCAGCACCCCGAAAAACCCCTTAGAGAGTAGGTTTGAAAGCGATTAAACAGAGTTAATTTTTGAGCAATTTTGATGAAAAAACGCGAAAATAACCATGAAGGAAGCGTTTTATCGAAAAAAGGACTTCAGATTCGTGTTCAGCACCCCGAAAAACCCCTTAGAGAGTAGGTTTGAAAGCGATTAAACAGAGTTAATTTTTGAGCAATTTTGATGAAAAAACGCGAAAATAACCATGAAGGAAGCGTTTTATCGAAAAAAGGACTTCAGATTCGTGTTCAGCACCCCGAAAAACCCCTTAGAGAGTAGGTTTGAAAGCGATTAAACAGAGTTAATTTTTGAGCAATTTTGATGAAAAAACGCGAAAATAACCATGAAGGAAGCGTTTTATCGAAAAAAGACTTCAGATTCGTGTTCAGCACCCCGAAAAACCCCTTAGAGAGTAGGTTTGAAAGCGATTAAACAGAGTTAATTTTTGAGCAATTTTGATGAAAAAACGCGAAAATAACCATGAAGGAAGCGTTTTATCGAAAAAAGGACTTCAGATTCGTGTTCAGCACCCCGAAAAACCCCTTAGAGAGTAGGTTTGAAAGCGATTAAACAGAGTTAATTTTTGAGCAATTTTGATGAAAAAACGCGAAAATAACCATGAAGGAAGCGTTTTATCGAAAAAAGGACTTCAGATTCGTGTTCAGCACCCCGAAAAACCCCTTAGAGAGTAGGTTTGAAAGCGATTAAACAGAGTTAATTTTTGAGCAATTTTGATGAAAAAACGCGAAAATAACCATGAAGGAAGCGTTTTATCGAAAAAAGGACTTCAGATTCGTGTTCAGCACCCCGAAAAACCCCTTAGAGAGTAGGTTTGAAAGCGATTAAACAGAGTTAATTTTTGAGCAATTTTGATGAAAAAACGCGAAAATAACCATGAAGGAAGCGTTTTATCGAAAAAAGGACTTCAGATTCGTGTTCAGCACCCCGAAAAACCCCTTAGAGAGTAGGTTTGAAAGCGATTAAACAGAGTTAATTTTTGAGCAATTTTGATGAAAAAACGCGAAAATAACCATGAAGGAAGCGTTTTATCGAAAAAAGGACTTCAGATTCGTGTTCAGCACCCCGAAAAACCCCTTAGAGAGTAGGTTTGAAAGCGATTAAACAGAGTTAATTTTTGAGCAATTTTGATGAAAAAACGCGAAAATAACCATGAAGGAAGCGTTTTATCGAAAAAAGGACTTCAGATTCGTGTTCAGCACCCCGAAAAACCCCTTAGAGAGTAGGTTTGAAAGCGATTAAACAGAGTTAATTTTTGAGCAATATTGATGAAAAAACGCGAAAATAACCATGAAGGAAGCGTTTTATCGAAAAAAGGACTTCAGATTCGTGTTCAGCACCCCGAAAAACCCCTTAGAGAGTAGGTTTGAAAGCGATTAAACAGAGTTAATTTTTGAGCAATTTTGATGAAAAAACGCGAAAATAACCATGAAGGAAGCGTTTTATCGAAAAAAGGACTTCAGATTCGTGTTCAGCACCCCGAAAAACCCCTTAGAGAGTAGGTTTGAAAGCGATTAAACAGAGTTAATTTTTGAGCAATTTTGATGAAAAAACGCGAAAATAACCATGAAGGAAGCGTTTTATCGAAAAAAGGACTTCAGATTCGTGTTCAGCACCCCGAAAAACCCCTTAGAGAGTAGGTTTGAAAGCGATTAAACAGAGTTAATTTTTGAGCAATTTTGATGAAAAAACGCGAAAATAACCATGAAGGAAGCGTTTTATCGAAAAAAGGACTTCAGATTCGTGTTCAGCACCCCGAAAAACCCCTTAGAGAGTAGGTTTGAAAGCGATTAAACAGAGTTAATTTTTGAGCAATTTTGATGAAAAAACGCGAAAATAACCATGAAGGAAGCGTTTTATCGAAAAAAGGACTTCAGATTCGTGTTCAGCACCCCGAAAAACCCCTTAGAGAGTAGGTTTGAAAGCGATTAAACAGAGTTAATTTTTGAGCAATTTTGATGAAAAAACGCGAAAATAACCATGAAGGAAGCGTTTTATCGAAAAAAGGACTTCAGATTCGTGTTCAGCACCCCGAAAAACCCCTTAGAGAGTAGGTTTGAAAGCGATTAAACAGAGTTAATTTTTGAGCAATTTTGATGAAAAAACGCGAAAATAACCATGAAGGAAGCGTTTTATCGAAAAAAGGACTTCAGATTCGTGTTCAGCACCCCGAAAAACCCCTTAGAGAGTAGGTTTGAAAGCGATTAAACAGAGTTAATTTTTGAGCAATTTTGATGAAAAAACGCGAAAATAACCATGAAGGAAGCGTTTTATCGAAAAAAGGACTTCAGATTCGTGTTCAGCACCCCGAAAAACCCCTTAGAGAGTAGGTTTGAAAGCGATTAAACAGAGTTAATTTTTGAGCAATTTTGATGAAAAAACGCGAAAATAACCATGAAGGAAGCGTTTTATCGAAAAAAGGACTTCAGATTCGTGTTCAGCACCCCGAAAAACCCCTTAGAGAGTAGGTTTGAAAGCGATTAAACAGAGTTAATTTTTGAGCAATTTTGATGAAAAAACGCGAAAATAACCATGAAGGAAGCGTTTTATCGAAAAAAGGACTTCAGATTCGTGTTCAGCACCCCGAAAAACCCCTTAGAGAGTAGGTTTGAAAGCGATTAAACAGAGTTAATTTTTGAGCAATTTTGATGAAAAAACGCGAAAATAACCATGAAGGAAGCGTTTTATCGAAAAAGGACTTCAGATTCGTGTTCAGCACCCCGAAAAACCCCTTAGAGAGTAGGTTTGAAAGCGATTAAACAGAGTTAATTTTTGAGCAATTTTGATGAAAAAACGCGAAAATAACCATGAAGGAAGCGTTTTATCGAAAAAAGGACTTCAGATTCGTGTTCAGCACCCCGAAAAACCCCTTAGAGAGTAGGTTTGAAAGCGATTAAACAGAGTTAATTTTTGAGCAATTTTGATGAAAAAACGCGAAAATAACCATGAAGGAAGCGTTTTATCGAAAAAAGGACTTCAGATTCGTGTTCAGCACCCCGAAAAACCCCTTAGAGAGTAGGTTTGAAAGCGATTAAACAGAGTTAATTTTTGAGCAATTTTGATGAAAAAACGCGAAAATAACCATGAAGGAAGCGTTTTATCGAAAAAAGGACTTCAGATTCGTGTTCAGCACCCCGAAAAACCCCTTAGAGAGTAGGTTTGAAAGCGATTAAACAGAGTTAATTTTTGAGCAATTTTGATGAAAAAACGCGAAAATAACCATGAAGGAAGCGTTTTATCGAAAAAAGGACTTCAGATTCGTGTTCAGCACCCCGAAAAACCCCTTAGAGAGTAGGTTTGAAAGCGATTAAACAGAGTTAATTTTTGAGCAATTTTGATGAAAAAACGCGAAAATAACCATGAAGGAAGCGTTTTATCGAAAAAAGGACTTCAGATTCGTGTTCAGCACCCCGAAAAACCCCTTAGAGAGTAGGTTTGAAAGCGATTAAACAGAGTTAATTTTTGAGCAATTTTGATGAAAAAACGCGAAAATAACCATGAAGGAAGCGTTTTATCGAAAAAAGGACTTCAGATTCGTGTTCAGCACCCCGAAAAACCCCTTAGAGAGTAGGTTTGAAAGCGATTAAACAGAGTTAATTTTTGAGCAATTTTGATGAAAAAACGCGAAAATAACCATGAAGGAAGCGTTTTATCGAAAAAAGGACTTCAGATTCGTGTTCAGCACCCCGAAAAACCCCTTAGAGAGTAGGTGAAAGCGATTAAACAGAGTTAATTTTTGAGCAATTTTGATGAAAAAACGCGAAAATAACCATGAAGGAAGCGTTTTATCGAAAAAAGGACTTCAGATTCGTGTTCAGCACCCCGAAAAACCCCTTAGAGAGTAGGTTTGAAAGCGATTAAACAGAGTTAATTTTTGAGCAATTTTGATGAAAAAACGCGAAAATAACCATGAAGGAAGCGTTTTATCGAAAAAAGGACTTCAGATTCGTGTTCAGCACCCCGAAAAACCCCTTAGAGAGTAGGTTTGAAAGCGATTAAACAGAGTTAATTTTTGAGCAATTTTGATGAAAAAACGCGAAAATAACCATGAAGGAAGCGTTTTATCGAAAAAAGGACTTCAGATTCGTGTTCAGCACCCCGAAAAACCCCTTAGAGAGTAGGTTTGAAAGCGATTAAACAGAGTTAATTTTTGAGCAATTTTGATGAAAAAACGCGAAAATAACCATGAAGGAAGCGTTTTATCGAAAAAAGGACTTCAGATTCGTGTTCAGCACCCCGAAAAACCCCTTAGAGAGTAGGTTTGAAAGCGATTAAACAGAGTTAATTTTTGAGCAATTTTGATGAAAAAACGCGAAAATAACCATGAAGGAAGCGTTTTATCGAAAAAAGGACTTCAGATTCGTGTTCAGCACCCCGAAAAACCCCTTAGAGAGTAGGTTTGAAAGCGATTAAACAGAGTTAATTTTTGAGCAATTTTGATGAAAAAACGCGAAAATAACCATGAAGGAAGCGTTTTATCGAAAAAAGGACTTCAGATTCGTGTTCAGCACCCCGAAAAACCCCTTAGAGAGTAGGTTTGAAAGCGATTAAACAGAGTTAATTTTTGAGCAATTTTGATGAAAAAACGCGAAAATAACCATGAAGGAAGCGTTTTATCGAAAAAAGGACTTCAGATTCGTGTTCAGCACCCCGAAAAACCCCTTAGAGAGTAGGTTTGAAAGCGATTAAACAGAGTTAATTTTTGAGCAATTTTGATGAAAAAACGCGAAAATAACCATGAAGGAAGCGTTTTATCGAAAAAAGGACTTCAGATTCGTGTTCAGCACCCCGAAAAACCCCTTAGAGAGTAGGTTTGAAAGCGATTAAACAGAGTTAATTTTTGAGCAATTTTGATGAAAAAACGCGAAAATAACCATGAAGGAAGCGTTTTATCGAAAAAAGGACTTCAGATTCGTGTTCAGCACCCCGAAAAACCCCTTAGAGAGTAGGTTTGAAAGCGATTAAACAGAGTTAATTTTTGAGCAATTTTGATGAAAAAACGCGAAAATAACCATGAAGGAAGCGTTTTATCGAAAAAAGGACTTCAGATTCGTGTTCAGCACCCCGAAAAACCCCTTAGAGAGTAGGTTTGAAAGCGATTAAACAGAGTTAATTTTTGAGCAATTTTGATGAAAAAACGCGAAAATAACCATGAAGGAAGCGTTTTATCGAAAAAAGGACTTCAGATTCGTGTTCAGCACCCCGAAAAACCCCTTAGAGAGTAGGTTTGAAAGCGATTAAACAGAGTTAATTTTTGAGCAATTTTGATGAAAAAACGCGAAAATAACCATGAAGGAAGCGTTTTATCGAAAAAAGGACTTCAGATTCGTGTTCAGCACCCCGAAAAACCCCTTAGAGAGTAGGTTTGAAAGCGATTAAACAGAGTTAATTTTTGAGCAATTTTGATGAAAAAACGCGAAAATAACCATGAAGGAAGCGTTTTATCGAAAAAAGGACTTCAGATTCGTGTTCAGCACCCCGAAAAACCCCTTAGAGAGTAGGTTTGAAAGCGATTAAACAGAGTTAATTTTTGAGCAATTTTGATGAAAAAACGCGAAAATAACCATGAAGGAAGCGTTTTATCGAAAAAAGGACTTCAGATTCGTGTTCAGCACCCCGAAAAACCCCTTAGAGAGTAGGTTTGAAAGCGATTAAACAGAGTTAATTTTTGAGCAATTTTGATGAAAAAACGCGAAAATAACCATGAAGGAAGCGTTTTATCGAAAAAAGGACTTCAGATTCGTGTTCAGCACCCCGAAAAACCCCTTAGAGAGTAGGTTTGAAAGCGATTAAACAGAGTTAATTTTTGAGCAATTTTGATGAAAAAACGCGAAAATAACCATGAAGGAAGCGTTTTATCGAAAAAAGGACTTCAGATTCGTGTTCAGCACCCCGAAAAACCCCTTAGAGAGTAGGTTTGAAAGCGATTAAACAGAGTTAATTTTTGAGCAATTTTGATGAAAAAACGCGAAAATAACCATGAAGGAAGCGTTTTATCGAAAAAAGGACTTCAGATTCGTGTTCAGCACCCCGAAAAACCCCTTAGAGAGTAGGTTTGAAAGCGATTAAACAGAGTTAATTTTTGAGCAATTTTGATGAAAAAACGCGAAAATAACCATGAAGGAAGCGTTTTATCGAAAAAAGGACTTCAGATTCGTGTTCAGCACCCCGAAAAACCCCTTAGAGAGTAGGTTTGAAAGCGATTAAACAGAGTTAATTTTTGAGCAATTTTGATGAAAAAACGCGAAAATAACCATGAAGGAAGCGTTTTAAGAGTTAATTTTTGGAGCAATTTTGATGAAAAAACGCGAAAATAACCATGAAGGAAGCGTTTTATCGAAAAAAGGACTTCAGATTCGTGTTCAGCACCCCGAAAAACCCTTAGAGAGTAGGTTTGAAAGCGATTAAACAGAGTTAATTTTTGAGCAATTTTGATGAAAAAACGCGAAAATAACCATGAAGGAAGCGTTTTATCGAAAAAAGGACTTCAGATTCGTGTTCAGCACCCCGAAAACCCCTTAGAGAGTAGGTTTGAAAGCGATTAAACAGAGTTAATTTTTGAGCAATTTTGATGAAAAAACGCGAAAATAACCATGAAGGAAGCGTTTTATCGAAAAAAGGACTTCAGATTCGTGTTCAGCACCCCGAAAACCCCTTAGAGAGTAGGTTTGAAAGCGATTAAACAGAGTTAATTTTTGAGCAATTTTGATGAAAAAACGCGAAAATAACCATGAAGGAAGCGTTTTATCGAAAAAAGGACTTCAGATTCGTGTTCAGCACCCCGAAAAACCCCTTAGAGAGTAGGTTTGAAAGCGATTAAACAGAGTTAATTTTTGAGCAATTTTGATGAAAAAACGCGAAAATAACCATGAAGGAAGCGTTTTATCGAAAAAAGGACTTCAGATTCGTGTTCAGCACCCCGAAAAACCCCTTAGAGAGTAGGTTTGAAAGCGATTAAACAGAGTTAATTTTTGAGCAATTTTGATGAAAAAACGCGAAAATAACCATGAAGGAAGCGTTTTATCGAAAAAAGGACTTCAGATTCGTGTTCAGCACCCCGAAAAACCCCTTAGAGAGTAGGTTTGAAAGCGATTAAACAGAGTTAATTTTTGAGCAATTTTGATGAAAAAACGCGAAAATAACCATGAAGGAAGCGTTTTATCGAAAAAAGGACTTCAGATTCGTGTTCAGCACCCCGAAAACCCCTTAGAGAGTAGGTTTGAAAGCGATTAAACAGAGTTAATTTTTGAGCAATTTTGATGAAAAAACGCGAAAATAACCATGAAGGAAGCGTTTTATCGAAAAACGGACTTCAGATTCGTGTTCAGCACCCCGAAAACCCCTCTAGAGAGTAGGTTTGAAAGCGATTAAACAGAGTTAATTTTTGAGCAATTTTGATGAAAAAACGCGAAAATAACCATGAAGGAAGCGTTTTATCGAAAAAAGGACTTCAGATTCGTGTTCAGCACCCCGAAAAACCCCTTAGAGAGTAGGTTTGAAAGCGATTAAACAGAGTTAATTTTTGAGCAATTTTGATGAAAAAACGCGAAAATAACCATTAAGGAAGCGTTTTATCGAAAAAATGACTTCAGATTCGTGTTCAGCACCCCGAAAAACCCCTTAGAGAGTAGGTTTGAAAGCGATTAAACAGAGTTTATTTTTGAGCAATTTTGATGAAAAAACGCGAAAATAACCATGAAGGAAGCGTTTTATCGAAAAAAGGACTTCAGATTCGTGTTCAGCACCCCGAAAAACCCCTTAGAGAGTAGGTTTGAAAGCGATTAAACAGAGTTTATTTTTGAGCAATTTTGATGAAAAAACGCGAAAATAACCATGAAGGAAGCGTTTTATCGAAAAAAGGACTTCAGATTCGTGTTCAGCACCCCGAAAAACCCCTTAGAGAGTAGGTTTGAAAGCGATTAAACAGAGTTTATTTTTGAGCAATTTTGATGAAAAAACGCGAAAATAACCATGAAGGAAGCGTTTTATCGAAAAAAGGACTTCAGATTCGTGTTCAGCACCCCGAAAAACCCCTTAGAGAGTAGGTTTGAAAGCGATTAAACAGAGTTTATTTTTGAGCAATTTTGATGAAAAAACGCGAAAATAACCATGAAGGAAGCGTTTTATCGAAAAAAGGACTTCAGATTCGTGTTCAGCACCCCGAAAAACCCCTTAGAGAGTAGGTTTGAAAGCGATTAAACAGAGTTTATTTTTGAGCAATTTTGATGAAAAAACGCGAAAATAACCATGAAGGAAGCGTTTTATCGAAAAAAGGACTTCAGATTCGTGTTCAGCACCCCGAAAAACCCCTTAGAGAGTAGGTTTGAAAGCGATTAAACAGAGTTTATTTTTGAGCAATTTTGATGAAAAAACGCGAAAATAACCATGAAGGAAGCGTTTTATCGAAAAAAGGACTTCAGATTCGTGTTCAGCACCCCGAAAAACCCCTTAGAGAGTAGGTTTGAAAGCGATTAAACAGAGTTTATTTTTGAGCAATTTTGATGAAAAAACGCGAAAATAACCATGAAGGAAGCGTTTTATCGAAAAAAGGACTTCAGATTCGTGTTCAGCACCCCGAAAAACCCCTTAGAGAGTAGGTTTGAAAGCGATTAAACAGAGTTAATTTTTGAGCAATTTTGATGAAAAAACGCGAAAATAACCATGAAGGAAGCGTTTTATCGAAAAAAGGACTTCAGATTCGTGTTCAGCACCCCGAAAAACCCCTTAGAGAGTAGGTTTGAAAGCGATTAAACAGAGTTAATTTTTGAGCAATTTTGATGAAAAAACGCGAAAATAACCATGAAGGAAGCGTTTTATCGAAAAAAGGACTTCAGATTCGTGTTCAGCACCCCGAAAAACCCCTTAGAGAGTAGGTTTGAAAGCGATTAAACAGAGTTTATTTTTGAGCAATTTTGATGAAAAAACGCGAAAATAACCATGAAGGAAGCGTTTTATCGAAAAAAGGACTTCAGATTCGTGTTCAGCACCCCGAAAAACCCCTTAGAGAGTAGGTTTGAAAGCGATTAAACAGAGTTTATTTTTGAGCAATTTTGATGAAAAAACGCGAAAATAACCATGAAGGAAGCGTTTTATCGAAAAAAGGACTTCAGATTCGTGTTCAGCACCCCGAAAAACCCCTTAGAGAGTAGGTTTGAAAGCGATTAAACAGAGTTTATTTTTGAGCAATTTTGATGAAAAAACGCGAAAATAACCATGAAGGAAGCGTTTTATCGAAAAAAGGACTTCAGATTCGTGTTCAGCACCCCGAAAAACCCCTTAGAGAGTAGGTTTGAAAGCGATTAAACAGAGTTTATTTTTGAGCAATTTTGATGAAAAAACGCGAAAATAACCATGAAGGAAGCGTTTTATCGAAAAAAGGACTTCAGATTCGTGTTCAGCACCCCGAAAAACCCCTTAGAGAGTAGGTTTGAAAGCGATTAAACAGAGTTAATTTTTGAGCAATTTTGATGAAAAAACGCGAAAATAACCATGAAGGAAGCGTTTTATCGAAAAAAGGACTTCAGATTCGTGTTCAGCACCCCGAAAAACCCCTTAGAGAGTAGGTTTGAAAGCGATTAAACAGAGTTAATTTTTGAGCAATTTTGATGAAAAAACGCGAAAATAACCATGAAGGAAGCGTTTTATCGAAAAAATGACTTCAGATTCGTATCGAAAAAAGGACTTCAGATTCGTGTTCAGCACCCCGAAAAACCCCTTAGAGAGTAGGTTTGAAAGCGATTAAACAGAGTTAATTTTTGAGCAATTTTGATGAAAAAACGCGAAAATAACCATGAAGGAAGCGTTTTATCGAAAAAAGGACTTCAGATTCGTGTTCAGCACCCCGAAAAACCCCTTAGAGAGTAGGTTTGAAAGCGATTAAACAGAGTTAATTTTTGAGCAATTTTGATGAAAAAACGCGAAAATAACCATGAAGGAAGCGTTTTATCGAAAAAAGGACTTCAGATTCGTGTTCAGCACCCCGAAAAACCCCTTAGAGAGTAGGTTTGAAAGCGATTAAACAGAGTTAATTTTTGAGCAATTTTGATGAAAAAACGCGAAAATAACCATGAAGGAAGCGTTTTATCGAAAAAAGGACTTCAGATTCGTGTTCAGCACCCCGAAAAACCCCTTAGAGAGTAGGTTTGAAAGCGATTAAACAGAGTTAATTTTTGAGCAATTTTGATGAAAAAACGCGAAAATAACCATGAAGGAAGCGTTTTATCGAAAAAAGGACTTCAGATTCGTGTTCAGCACCCCGAAAACCCCTTAGAGAGTAGGTTTGAAAGCGATTAAACAGAGTTAATTTTTGAGCAATTTTGATGAAAAAACGCGAAAATAACCATGAAGGAAGCGTTTTATCGAAAAAAGGACTTCAGATTCGTGTTCAGCACCCCGAAAAACCCCTTAGAGAGTAGGTTTGAAAGCGATTAAACAGAGTTAATTTTTGAGCAATTTTGATGAAAAAACGCGAAAATAACCATGAAGGAAGCGTTTTATCGAAAAAAGGACTTCAGATTCGTGTTCAGCACCCCGAAAAACCCCTTAGAGAGTAGGATTCGTGTTCAGCACCCCGAAAAACCCCTTAGAGAGTAGGTTTGAAAGCGATTAAACAGAGTTAATTTTTGAGCAATTTTGATGAAAAAACGCGAAAATAACCATGAAGGAAGCGTTTTATCGAAAAAAGGACTTCAGATTCGTGTTCAGCACCCCGAAAAACCCCTTAGAGAGTAGGTTTGAAAGCGATTAAACAGAGTTAATTTTTGAGCAATTTTGATGAAAAAACGCGAAAATAACCATGAAGGAAGCGTTTTATCGAAAAAAGGACTTCAGATTCGTGTTCAGCACCCCGAAAAACCCCTTAGAGAGTAGGTTTGAAAGCGATTAAACAGAGTTAATTTTTGAGCAATTTTGATGAAAAACGCGAAAATAACCATGAAGGAAGCGTTTTATCGAAAAAAGGACTTCAGATTCGTGTTCAGCACCCCGAAAAACCCCTTAGAGAGTAGGTTTGAAAGCGATTAAACAGAGTTAATTTTTGAGCAATTTTGATGAACGCGAAAATAACCATGAAGGAAGCGTTTTATCGAAAAAAGGACTTCAGATTCGTGTTCAGCACCCCGAAAAACCCCTTAGAGAGTAGGTTTGAAAGCGATTAACAGAGTTAATTT
>JAVIWC010009424.1:0-13839 GCA_031894815.1 Creontiades dilutus | reverse complement strand
TGAGCCAATACGTTAGTTTGTGAATTTTTTTCAATCTGACGAGACCCACTTGCGTTTCCCTTTCCGCTGCGTGCTCAGTTTTTCTTCTTCTATTTTGATCTACAAACATTTCATGCGAAAAAATTACTAGTTCGAACGAAGCAAGTTGCAAGGTACACGTCAATTTCAGGTATGATTTATGAATTGAATATATCAAGGATTAAATACTTTAGGACACTTGTTGTTAAGTCGGCCATGAAATCTCGTAAATTCTGATTCCATTTTTAGAATATTTCTCAAACACGAATCAGATAGCTTCATCAGGAACCCTCTAGAGACCATTTTCAACCAGTTTCTATTGGCACGGGGTAATTGACTAGTATAGTCACCGTAAATATGTGCCAGAGATATTGAATAGGTAAGTTTGTTGTTGAGTATGAAAAACTTTTCCTAGGAAGACGGTGGAAGGGTGTTCAATTTTGTAATTTCGTCGTTTGCTGTTCAAAGATGAACCTGCAATTCCACGACTTGTTTAACCCTTGCATTGCCTATCACTGAAATGGTTGGGTTCTGTAGACGCCATGTTTTCTGTGTTCTCCAGCCGATTTTCGTGATCCACAGCTCTTTTTCATGACCTCGTCGACCATCTCAAACTTGAGATCGCGATGCAGATCATTAAATGATAACAAATTTTGTTATTGGAATAACATCCAAGAAAACTCCATACAACCACCATTCCCTCTATTATGTAGAGTTTCCTTGAATAAAGGAAAAACCATTCCTCGAGGTAAAAGTGTTATACTAAGTTAAAGTACCAACTATTGTTTAAACTATAACTATTATTGTCAAATTGAGCTTGCCCGTACATAAATGAATGAATGTATTGTCTAGAGTACTCAATGATCAACGTAATTGGATTTAGATGCTCCAGCCTGAGGAATTTTGCTTTGGAATCCGGCAATATCCGTTGGAGGGCCCTCAGCTAAGTTCAAGAGATCGTCGTAAGTAGAGCAAGGAATGTAATGGGCGGTGATTGGATGCCGATTACTGATTAGCTCGCACGACTGATTAGACCGTCGAACTAATCAGATAGGGGAAGGGGAAAGACTGTCGAACGAGGTGATATTGGATAGTTGGCGACGCGGTCTTAACGAGAACTCCGCGGATATCAGTCGAGGGAAGGTTCCTCTCGAGGGGATTTGAGGGGTAATATATTCAAATTGCTCGGAGATGGGAGGCGGCGTCACGTTTAATCCAAGCTCGTAATTTCGGCGATGTATCCGATTAAACTCCTCCCTCACCTATCCGTCATCGTCAGTCCGTACCCTCCGCCCGTTTCCCTCGACTCTTCAGACGAATTAAGAGGAATCGACGGGTCGATAACATTGTCGAAAATAGCGGAAAGCCGAAGGGGTCACGTGCGAATGATCCTCAAGAGTTTAACGCGCTCCGAAGACCAATTAATCCGGAGTGGAACCTCCTCACACTCACGTACTTGATGATGGTTTTGAATGTCAGTCATATTATTAGGAGGAGTATGAATAAAGACACGGAATGAAGTTTGCACGCACAAATTACGAAATGGAAGAGCAGGTGGAAGGGGTGAACTTTTCATACACCGCCTGGACCGAGTTTTAAGGTTTTGCGAAGGTAAAAATTCCCTCCAGTTTTTGGCCTCGCATAATGTAGGCGGATTGGGAACAGGCGATGGGCGTAACTCATATACATAAATCAGCAAATATTAAAACGGATACGCATAAGAATACAAAGAAAGAAATTGACATATTTTAAAGGACAAAAATTCACATTTTTTGAAAGATGGGAATGGGGAATGGAATTTTGAAGTTTGCACCGATTTCCCGCTTGTGCTATACCTGGGGTTTCCAGAAAACCTCTTTTTCCATTTATTAGACAAAACCGGTGCATGTTTAAAATTTTTTTTGTTCCTTTCTGCATTAAACTACATTAAATTCCGCTCCAAATGAGTATCTCATACAGTAAAGAGGATTTCTGAGGTGACATGTTAAAACTATTGGTAAGATTATCCGGGATGGACCGACATTTCAAATATGGAATCATGTTCACTTCCAACCCCTGAGCGAAAAACGTTCAAACAAGATTGAAAAAAAGTTGAGTTATATTTTTGCATTAACTTTGTCATAAAACATTGATGTTGGGTATCCCATATTTTTTTTACAATAATTTTTGATACGGTTTTGAACTTCTTGCACATTTTAATGAGCGATTCATTTGCACTACCTCACTCAATGACACCATAATGATGAGTTGATAATGGAAAATAAAAACTCAAGATAAACGGTTCCTGGAATGAAAAGCTACGAGTTTTTTGAAAACATAAAATAAGTTACGCATTTTAGTAATTAAACAATCAATGTGCTTTGGAAATTTGAAGTGAACATCAAAAGTAACTCTCAAACATGAAGAATCTCAACCTACATATAAAGAACTCGCACATACAGTCATCCTGCATTTGAAACTATTTGTAATGACTGCTTAGCAGTGTATCCTTATTGACGTTTGCGAATTGTGCATCGACTTGAATTCGACAAACCTTAACGTTTCGACGCCACGAAAGTGTAGTTTCAATCGACATTCTTGCGATTTGCTCACCACGGTACTGTATCCGGTTCTGACGTGTCAATGTTGCCGAGGGATACAAAAAAATCTGTGGCGGAACGACGGGAAACGCGAAGCGAGGAAATTGCAACCCACCCGAACGTCAAAGGAAAAGTTTTGAAGAAATTTTTCCTTGGGAGGGAAAACAATAGATCATGGCTAAGTCAATCGTTGGGGGTGTAATTAGAAAATTAAAATGAAGAAATATATAAGATACACACAAAATATTTTATGAAAAAATTATTGGCATTGAACATTAATGAACAAATTTTGGAAATATTAGCGGTAGCGTTAAGCGGCCCACACACTATCCAACCGACGGCCGACAATCGGGACTGAAGGTGGGGGAACCCGACCGCTTGATGTCGGGTGGTTCTAGTCATCCAACGGGCCCGACGGTTGGGTCCCTTCCACACACCGTCCAACTCAGGTGCGAGTGCGGAGAGGGGGTCGTCTTTCGGCACCCCCTACCACCGATTCTCGGCCGACGTTTGGATAGCGTGTGGGCCGCTTTAGCAATGCTCAATAAAGGTTTATGGTCAGAAAAATATGTGGTAAAATGTCTTGTTTCCATGTGATATATATATCGTGTGAATACAGCATCAATGACTATATTGTTTCCGGATGTATGTACAGATAGCTGGATCACTATTCAACTCAAGATTGAATGTTTCACCCTTGAAAGTTACAACTCTGCGCCTTTTGCGGTCCTCAAATTCACATTGAGATCATTCAATGTACCTTCAATTCATCAATGTACTTTCTCGTAAAACATCAGGACTCTATGACGTCTTCTTCTTCTCGGGTCAGACTCTCTCCATTACCTAGCTTGGTAAGGATCCTAGAGAATGTAACGTCAGCTTGACGCATTTATGCGTTATCTAGTTATAACTAGAACGAGAGGGTAGTATTCTACACCTTTATTTTTTGATGTCTTACTTTTTATTGGAGATAAAAACTCCACTCGATAAAAACTCGACTTTTTGGTATTGTCGTACTGGAGATATCACTACTACTTCCAGTACTTTTTCCATTCTTTTTCTATTAATTTATTATAATGAAATTTACATATTTTTACAACATAAAAAAGGTAGTCGATAGTTATCAATTTTGAGTCTCACTTTTCATTGTTGTCAAAATAATTTATAAGAATTAGGTAGTTGGTACTCCAAATATCTAAGTCATTAATTTTGAATTTGGATCCTTATTTTTTTATGTTGATTTAAACAGAGCGATTACAATGGTTTATTATTGAATAATAAACCAAAATTATATGAGGTAAAAAATTGTCATTGTCATTTGATCTGACACAATTTTTGAATTGTTGTTTACTATAGCTCAACATTTACCGTACCTTTCAACCCAATTATAATTATGTAATAGGTATGTAAAATTTCTGTGTCACAATGTTAGTCAGCGAACCCCTCCGAAACGGCTTTACCGATTTTTATCAAATTTTATATGCATATTTAGTAGGTCTGAGAATCGGCTACTATCTATTTTTCATACCCCTAAATGATAAGGGTTGTTCACCCTTAACATTTTTTTTTTAATTTTTGGACAAAATTTGTTGTTTTCCTCTTTTTATAGCCATAATAGCCATTTTAGTTATTTAATCATTATCATATGTCCCAATTCAAGGTACTCTTTCATGAACAATTGGTAGGCCTTGGCCAGAACAGGATCTCGGCCAAGCTTGGTCTCAAGTCAGAACAACTGTCTAACAGCTATATGCCTAGAACTGCCCAAAGAACTAGGATCTTCTGATAGCAAGAGGGGAACTACATACCTTCCATTCACATCTCGGTACATTGCCTCATTGAATATTCGATCGGCTTCAATTTCTGCTGTGGTCCAAGGAACTGCTTCCTCGACAGTCAATCTCAAATATGCGACGCAGAGGAGACTCCGTACTTTCATCCCTATGTTGAAGAGGAGCCACATAGTTCACACCAGTGGCTTGTAGGATTTGCAGATGCTTCCAAGAAAGCTTATGCTGCTGTGTTTTACCATGTAGCTGAAGTACAAAACCAGTTTTTGGTGAGCATGGTGATCTCACGAGCCAGGATAGCCCCCATGAGTCTATCCCGCGAATGGAGTTGCTAGCTGCTGAACTGCTAGCAAAAACTTTTGCCAAGATTAGAGAACAGTTCATGGAAATCCCTATAGAAAGAGTGGTGGCGTGCTCAGACAGCACTGTTGTTCTGTCATGGTTCACAGCAGATCCAGCTCCTGTGTAGAAAGTCTTTATGGGTAATTGCATCGCAAAAACTCTCGAAGTGCTCCCTCCTTCACACTGGTTCCATGTACCTACTGGATACAACCCAGCTGATGTTGCCTCGCAAGGAGCATCGCCAGAACAGCAGACCTTTGATGGAAAGGACCACCTTGGTTGTCGGCGCCCAAATCCACATGGCCAATTGAAAGAGTGCGTCCTGACTTTTCAGTTCCTTTTGTCACAGAGGAGATTCGAGCCCACCAAGTCGTCAGTGCAATGAGCACAGACATATTCGAAGAAAACTATAGCTCATTCTCCAGACTTAGACGAGTTGTGGCGTGGATCCTAAGATTCATAAGAAACTGCAGATCCTCCAGATCATCCATTGGTCCACTCAGAACAGAGGAACTTAGAGCAGCTGATTGTTTATCAGTTCTAAGATCACAGCAAAGACAGTTCATGAACATGCATGATGCTCTCAAGAAAAAGGGGCTGTACACCAAATTAATTGAAGCAGCTCGCTATTTTTAAGGATGAACAAGAGATCCTTCTTGTTGGTGGTCGCCTGGAAAATAGTTCAATGAAGTACGAAACACGACACACAGTACTTATTCCTAAGGATGATGTCTTAACTCATCTCATCATTCAGTTTGCTCATGAACGATGTATGCATGTGGGGCCTCGTGCAACTCTAGCCTATCTCCGAACTCAGTTCTGAATAGTTGATGGCAGAAATACAATTGCTGAAGTCCTCAAAGGATGTCTTAGGTGCTTTTCAATAAAGCCAAGACCTTTTCAGCCACCCATGGGTCAACTTCCAAAGAGAAGAGTTGAGATAGTCTATCCCTTTGAACAGGTGGGTGTGGATTTTGGTGGCCCATTCAAGATCACCATAGCTGGTCTACGAGGAACAAGATCACTTGAAGTATATCTTGCCGTATTTGTCTTGCTTGGAGACTTGGAGTATAAGAATTTTTCAAGCGAAATGGATCTTTGCCTAGAATCTGCTCACTGGAGGCAGTCAACACCAACAATACGAAGAATCGTGCTGCTTTAGAAACTTTTTTCTGTGCTTGTTTCGTGATGAATACTTAGCGGTATTCGCAATCTGTTTAATGTTAACAAGCCGCTTAAACCATGTCACACTCAAATGTGAGCTTTGTAATCCAGCGCGAAGTTGAAATGGTAATTCAAACGACCGTCGTCATAGCCCGTAAAGACAAGAGCAACACGTGAGTCGACAATAGAGGGAAGAGGACTACTCTCCTAGAGATTCTAACGAGATGAGAAACTACCGTATTTTAATCTTGGCGCCCTTCATTCGAGTTTACAGCGGACGCTCCTCCATCTGCTCCCCACTGATAACGTCCGCTTGTCTCCGCTCTCGCCACTTTGAGAACTAAATTGTTCCGGCGAAGCTGCTCCTACAGAACTGTTACTGAACGCGAACGTTAATCGTTTTTATCCCGCCGGAGCTGGGTTGTCTTAGTTAATCAAAACGGGGAACCACCTCCCTCCCTTTTCCGCAGGCCCACAATAGGCTTGGGCATTCCCATAATCAAGAAGAAATGAAAGTGGTGGGGAGGAAATAAAAACTGGTAATTTATCGTTTTCTGGAAGTTTCTTCCTTCTATCTCTGATAGATTAATGGGGTTTTCTTGTACAAGCTTAGAATCGTTAGTTCTCCAGACTAATTTGCCCCCATTATTATGAGAAGTTAAGTTTACAATATTGAACACCACATTCACACTTGGGTGGAGATCTAGCGAGTAAAGGGTTCAAAAATTAGAAAAATATCAGTGGTGTTCCATCTCAGGCGCTGGAAGAACTTTGGTATTAATATTGGTATTGGTAGAATTAGGTACGTAAGTGTGATTGAAAATTCAAATACCAGGGCGGCAAATAGTTCAAGCATCAGGTTTCCAAAGATTAAAATCAAATGATATAGGTAGGCGAACTGCAGATGCACCATCTATCCACCTCAACAACAATATTGATATTTGTTAGTTTGCTACAGTTTTCATGGATGTCTTTTGGCTGGGGGTCAAGGAATTTTTCACGACACTATTTTTTTCCCACACAAAATGCAACGCTCCGGCACTTTAGATTATTATTAACTCGAAAAGTGAAGGCTAGGTAGAAATCAATGAGGTTCATTTTTCTTTAAAAAAAAAACCGTTGTTTTTCTATTATCATAAAGGTACTTGATGAACTTGAATTGAGCGCAATTCCAATAATTCTACGTGGCGATCTCAATGTGGTTTTGAAGACCACAAAAGGTGCAGAATTGTAACTTTCAAGGGTCTAAAATACAATTTAGAGTTGAATAGTGATCCAGCTATCTTTACATCCCGAAACAATATAGTCATTGATGCTGTATTCACTCGATATAGATAGATAAATAGTTTATTTTACAGAATTTTCAGCATCCTCAAGCAATAATTCTCCAATGAATAAACAATACGGCATGGTTTAAGTAACCGTCTGCCGGAGGTTCGAGGTTAATAGAAATCATTTTAATGTAAACAGAAAGGGTAAGCTCAAAAGGAAAAAATAATTTTAGTAATAATAACAATAGCAAGTCAGTGCACTGTAGCCCAGCAGCATGATTTGTACCAAAAGATATCCACATCAGGAACCCAAGTCCCCCCCGCCTCTAATGCCAATTAAACTCCACCATCATAAATCTTCGGAATTTCCATGCTCCAACGCAGAATTTAACCAGAGGAGTCCAGTCGGGGCCATTCAAGATGGAGACAGCCTCTCCACGAGTCAGGATTGCACGACGGAAGGCCCGTAGTCGGTACTCAGCGAGAATGGGACATACACAGAGGAAGTGGAACTCATCTTCTCTCTCCCGCATATTGCACAGCGCACACTCCTCTGGCGTCGAGATCAGATATGGCTTTGCATTCAGCGAGATCATCTTCGTCCTCATCCTGAAAATCCATCGGATAACCTCGACCGAGTAACCAGAATTAACCGAGAAATACGCGCAGCGAACAGCTCGATGCAGTTCACGGTAGAGAGGGAAAGTTTCGGTGGATTCAGCCCTTCTCCAGAAATGCGCCCTCATTTTCTCCTTAAAAGCCTCTAACATAGCATCAGTCTGTGATCTGAACTGCCCAAGGTCCATACTGTATAATATGTCAGGCAAGCTTAAGTCCTCAGATCGAGAGCACCACTTTTGTGCCCAGGATGTCCCAGCACAAGCCACCTCCTTTGCCACAATCCTTGGCAATCTGGAGTCCGGCATTCCAGCCACCCTGAGGTACTGGAAATAAGAGGCAATGGTCTCCAAATTAGTCTCCAAGAGAAGCAAGTAATCAGGGGCGGACCGAGACAGATGCAGTACACGCCTAATAAAAAGCAGCAGAACACGTTCCACTACTGCATACTCCTTGTATCCAAAGATTTGGGCAGCATAGCATATTATGGCACGAACGACTGCATTGAACACCCTCGACATGGGCTCCAGTGGGAACCCCTGACAGTAAAAAAAGCAGCCCCAAACACAGTTTAGGACAGTCCTTCCGTGTCAGATGTTTCGTAAATGACACTCTTGGTGTTAGAGTCACTCCCAAGTAAACGTATTCATTCACGATGTCCACCTCTGAGTCTCCGTAGCTCCAATGCTCCCCCATGCTACGTCTGCCACCATTCTGAAATATCATGATTTTGGACTTTGACATGTTGACAGTCAGCTCCCACCTACAGCAGTATTCTAGAGTTGAATAGTAATCCAGCTATCTGTACATCCCGAAACAATATAGTCATTGATGCTGTACTCACACGATATATAGATCATATGGAAACACAAGACATTTTACCACATATTTTTCTTACCATAAACCATTATTGAGCACTACTAACGGTACCGCTAATATATACAAATTTTGACAATTTGTTCATTAATGCCAATAAATTTTTCATAAAATACCTTGTGTGAATTTTATTCATTTCATCATTTTAATTTTCTCATTACACATATCCATGGTCCACTCCCCCCAAGGAGAGATTTCTTCACAATTTTAGTTTTAGAAAGTATATAAATTTTACATTTGAGTTTAGAGGGGGTTTTAGAGTTTTATGGATGATTTTTCTGAGTTTACCAAAAATTTTCGAGTTTCATTTTCTGTCACATACCATGTAAAAATACAGGCTAACCGGAAGTGACTACACGGGGAAACACAAGACTATTGAGGTCTTATATTTCCACGGGAACGTATATTTCTAGGAAAAACATAGATGGGTGAACAACTTTTGTATTTTTAATGTTTTTGTTTCAAGTGCATTTTTATTTTATTTTTCCCCTAATAATTGAATTATAATTAATTAATTGGGTGAATCAATTATTTATTAATTTTACTATGGCTATACTTGTGTAACGAGATACATATACAATATTCTTAAAAAAAAAGTTTTGGTTTACCATTGCTGAAAATGAACCTTGGCAATCGACAAAGAACAACCAGTTTCAACACCCCAACCTCTCAAAATTTGCTGTTTTACGTTTCAAAATGTAAAAAATCTGGAAATTGTATTTAAAGAAAAATGATAATAATAAAAAATCCGCCTGTCCGCCGTCTGTAGCTTTTCCGAAACTGCCAACTGATGCTAATCCAACTTCGGTAAGAAATGACATTTTGGTTAAAAAAATATCATTCCCGGCAAACCTCTCAGTCAATCCTAAAAGGTGAAGTCAAATTGCTGAAATATTGAAAAAAAAAAAAAACTGAATATCGTAAACATTCGAAATAACACTAATGTTTGTATGTTCGTTATTTATAGATATCCCTTCAACGAATCTAATGACTCCACCGGAATCGCTTTACGTTATTCCGTTCACTCTTTTGACAAAAAAAAAAATATATATACAGGTGTCCCAGTGACTACGCTCCCCCCGCTTATTTTCTCTAATTGTGGACGAAAAAAAATCGGACCAACGCTATTCTTCATAATTTTTTGCGTAGAGATCAAAAATGACAAAATTGCGCAGCACGCAACCACCATGCTCAACAAAGATCAACTTTGTTTTTTCAAATGGAAACCCGCATTTTTTTATTGCAGATTCGAATTTTACGGAAAATTTCATGAACATTTGGATCCTCAATCGATTTTTTGACCGCGCGCAACCCGCTCAGCGAGCGCTCAAAGATGCGATGCGCCAAAATTGAGATGAAGGTAGTCCTCATGTGTGGCAAATGACTAAGCACTGTTTTTCAACGCTGAATCGAGTGTTGATATCCTTTTCTAGATTTGATTTCCAACAAAACAAGTGACAGCCAAAAAAGTCACTTTATTAGGAGGAAATCATTGATTTTCCGTGGAATCTTTTCTGAGTATTGTTCTCTTTACGAATTATTTCTCCTTTGTGCAGCTAGACATTGCTGTTTAAATTATGAGAAACTACCGTATCGTCCACAATTAGAGAAAATAAGCGGGGGGAGCGTAGTTACTGGGACTGGGGAGTATATATATATATATATATAATAAATAATTATAACGTCAAGGCCAATGTGAAGGTGAAAGTGCTTGAAAATTGTAAAAATTCTATCACCCAATAGAATCCCTTTTAAAAAGTTCCAAGAGTTCCTTTTAGAAACGTGTGTTTCATCCCATGTTCATCTGTCCACTCTCCCTAAAGGCTAGAATTGGGAAAGAAAAGAAACACGAGCAAAGAACATGAACACAAATATGAATTTGAACGCCACTATATTAGTGTTCCATCCATGTTCAAGCGACCGATGTTCAATTGTTGATTATTCCCAATCCCTCTCCCGTTTTCAGAAGCCTAATAAAACTCGTTTAAACTATTTAAAATTGTATTTCACACTTCTGAAAGAGATTCAATTGTAAAAACTCTGCAAATTATAACACAGATGCGAATTATGTTTTTGGATGCTGTATCATTTCTGTAATACAATAACCTTTTCACGTAATATGTGGTACATTATCAAAACTCGATGCCACGATCCTCCATATCTTTTCATTGCTTTTTCCAGGCGGGACTGACTCTTCCCCTACTGCAGGCAGTAGACCATATTGGGAAATAATTTTCTGTATGTCAAGGTTTTTCCCATCTGGGGAAATGTACGAAGGGCACCGTCGGGCCGCGAGCGCCCAACTGGGTAAACAGTGAACGGCACAAGCGGGTACACGGACTTTCTCCAGCCGATAGCCTTATCATGTTCACAACATTCCAACTATTCAGTTCGTTCGTATAAACGAACTCAATTCATTTACTTATTACCTCCACACAACCTACATAGAAGATGGCGCCTCGTTTCCTCCTACTATGTGGGCTGCTTCGCCCCCTGAGAGATATCTGACGACTACAAACGGTGCCGAATCCTACCATTCTGATTATAACAAACAGTTCTATACCCCACACCCCAACAAACATCACGTGGTAGCTGCATTCAAGGAGATCCAAATGGAAACGACCATGAAAATAGAGAGCTGGAAGCGAGGCAGTGTCAATAAGCTCAGGATGGCTGCTGCTGATAACCAACAGTTTCTCCAAAAATGCTGGGATACCTACCTAGAAGACAAGGACGTGATGGCCTACCTGACAAATATCGCCAACCGCTGTAATCTGCCAAAGTGAACTATTATTATAATTTTTTAACGAAGGTTCCTATTATGTACCTGAAAATTATGAAATCGTGATATAAATAATATAAATCAATGTAGTCAGATTCTCTCTTATTTCTATTTCATTAATTCATGGGAAATAAGCATTTTCGGCCAGGGGAAGCTTTTACCCAGATGGGTCGTCGCGAGCTCGGAAAGGTGTCCCCAGTTAGGTCTATACTCTTTCCCCAGTTGGGCGGTAGTATGACTAGAATTTACCCAGGTGGGAGCCGCCCGTCAAGGTTAAGTCTAACTCTCAGCAGAGCCAACATTCTGTTGTATTTAACCCCACCGATGTATAACCATTTTGTGTGACCATTTTGTTAATCAGCGATAAATTACTAGAAAAAAACCCACTCGCGCGTGAAGGTTTTGGGTAGATAATCCGAAGCTAAAGTATGTTCCATGCGAAAGTCAATCGCTTGCATCACTCCTTTGACAGGGGGAAACATATTTTCTATAAAGTCACTCGCAACGTTTATAAAATTGCAGCAGAAGCTTCGAACATTTTGTCAAACAGAGTCAGTCAATGTGTGAGTTATTTAAGTGAAACGTAGGTGGAGCAATAAAGTTAAAGTGGAGGTAGTTCAGCGTAGTCGTCCTCATAGGACCGATATCGTAAAAAACTTATCAGCGGATCGCTGCAGATCAAAAGGTGCTTTCAACTCAAGAGGTGATGCATAATGCATCGGAGTCGAGTGACCCAGCCGAGCGGGCCACCTCACTACACTACACCACACTCTACGAAACGCTACCGGGATTTTATTGGTGGGACCGTTAAGAGTGGCTGTCCCCATTGGCGGAAGACGCATCTCGAGTGTTTAGTGCCTCAAGGTTTTCGAGCGGATTTACTACTTGAGTTTGAGAGGTTTTGAAAGAATTGAAGTGGGGGAAAAACGGTCAGCCCTTTTCAATCAGAAGGGAAGTAAATATCGGTCGTTTTCGAAACATGACTACCGACCGAAGTCGGTATAAAAACGAAATATGCTATAAACATGGTTCACGTAGTTAAGAAGAGAAGTCTGGAGAACCGAACTTGGCATTCCAAACAGCCACTGGTGTGTTCTCTGGTCGAGAAACGGCGGATTCGCTGGATATCCCATGATTCCCATGATTATAGCATTTCCAACCCAAAGGAAACCTTTTCCATACTAGATGAAACCTTTTCCAGGACTAATGAAACCTTTTCCAAATTAGATTAAACCTTTTCCCGACCAAATGAAACCTTTTCCATATCAAATGAAACGTTGTACAAATCAATGAAACCTTTTCCATATCAAATGAAACGTTGTACAAATCAATGAAACCTTTTACCATATCAAATGAAACGTTGTACAAATCAATGAAACCTTTTCCAGACCGAATGAAACATTTTCCATATCAGATGAAACCTTTTCCAAATCAAATGATACATTTTCCAAATCAAATGAAATCTATTGAGAAAATGAGTGAAGTGGGGTGCCCAGATAGTAGGTACCCTGCGAATTGTAGGTAGTTGGAATTCTACCTATCGTGGAAAGAAGTTGACAAAAGGAAAATCCTATGAATTTTAGGAACAGGAGTATCGAAGTAGATCTCACCTAATTGGAATAGGAAACGATTCTTTTCATTTTGAAAACTTCTTTCAACGAATCGGTAGGTAACATATCAAAAATGTACATATTAATAGAGGGAAACGCCTCAAGCGCTTCTTCATCAGATTTTACAGTACTCATGTAGTACAAGATACATGATGTACCAAGTGCAGATGCAAATAAAGTGGTAGTTGAAATGAGATAAATACGAAACCCATCCAAAATCAGTCGAGAGAATCACACAGCTATAGTGAAAACGGTTAAATCTGAAAATAAATAGACGTTGAATCCAGCAAATGGGACGTCAACTAGACCCCGCCTCGCCTGCAAAAAACAGGAAAGTGCAAAATTTGCATTACATCCCTGACTCTTAGATTTCACTAGCCTCCACAATTTGTGGAACATCACAAATCAATACGTTCGTAACCATCAAGAAGTTTTCCTCGTAACGAACATATTGAATTATTCTCACTTACTTTCCTGGAGTTCTAGAGAATTATAATTTTGTTCAAAGTCGAACTTATAACAATCTTTCCTATATTCTCACCACTGTAACAGGTAGCTGGGAAACTACAATGAATGCAGGTCAAATTTCAAATCGTGGTGTTACAACAGACGTTGTACAGCCACAATAATCGAGGCGGCGTGAGCCATCACTCGTGAGCAGCACTGCCATCATGAAAACAACAATTTCCCGCGTTCCAACAAATTCCACCTTACAATCTCTAAGTAATAGAAAGTTGCTCCAGGTACTGAGCACCAGTTGCTGAGCAAGGTACATGAGCTTCACCTATT
>JAVIWC010009423.1:0-13743 GCA_031894815.1 Creontiades dilutus | reverse complement strand
GCGGGGGGGGAAGCGGGAAAGGGAATACAGTTTGGGGGATAGGGAAAAGGGAAAAGGGTTAATATATTCTTTGATGGGGTTTGTGAGGGGGCCCAATTTATGAAGACTAGTTGATCTCGAAAATCACTCACTACTTCAATTTTCAATTTAATCTTGAGACGAAAGTTGAGACATAAGTAAAATGGTGTGTATTGATGTAATTTACGCATGCGACAAAAGAGTTTGGATCGTTTTTCCGCGCTGAATCACACAGTGACGTTAATTTACTAATATTTTGAAAAAAATTTTTTTTCAAAACCCCTAAAACAACTACATTTCAGTGCGATCCACGCTTTCGTAAAATGGTTGGGGCCATTTGGTCGATGGAACGCTCTGAATGCGTACATTAGGAAGTTTTATTTCTCAAAATGATCTAAAAATGCAGTTTTCCTTTGCCTGGGGGGGCTAAGGATTTAGTCACTTTTTGATTGCAAAAATTTTTACAAACACTAATTAGCGTCTGGTCACAACTAGGTCCAGCGGCTTGGTCCTCTTGAGTCGCCGTACCTCTTCTCTGTTGTCCAGGGTATACAGGATTTCGAGATTTTGGTGTCTGTGCAGCCGAATTTCGTGATCCGCTGCAATTCTTTTTATTGCGTCTCTCACCATTTCCACTTTGAGGTCGCGGTGGAGATCAGTTGTCCTGATATACCAGGGTGCGTTGACAATACTCCTTAAGATTTTATTTTGGAGTGTCTGGATAGTGTTGACATTACTGTTGCTCGTGCAGCCCCATAGTTGGCAGCCATAGGCCCAGACGGGTTTAATCATTTGCTGATACAACAGCAATTTGTTATGGGTGGATAGTTGAGATTTCCTACCCAGCAACCAGTTCAGCTTCCTGAGCTTAGCGTTGATCTCTTCTTTTTCTTTTTGACGTGTTCTTTCCAGCGTAGCTTGGCATCCAGCGTCATGCCCAGATATTTAGCAGTATTTGAATACGGAATTTCTTGTGAATTTATGGTGATTGGGATGTTTTGAATTTTGCGATAAGTGAAGTTTATATGCGTACTTTTTGTTTCATTAAGTTTAATTCGCCATTTGGAGGTCCATTGATAAACTCGGTTCACCGAATCTTGGAGTTTGCTAGACGATTCCTCGACTGTCCTGCCCGTCGTCAGAATTGCAGTATCATCAGCAAACGTTGCTATGACAGCTTTTGGGGGTTCTGGGAGGTCCCTTGTATACAATAAATAGAGCACTGGACCAAGAACGCTTCCTTGCGGCACGCCAGCCTTTATCTTCCTCAGGGTGGTGTACTCATCTTCGTGCTTGACTCTGAAGTGCCTTTCTGATAGGTAAGATTTCAGTATTTGATAGTATTCAAGGGGGAGGTCCCTGTGCAGCTTGGCGAGGAGGCCCTTGTGCCAAACTTTGTCGAATGCTTGTGAGACGTCAAGGAAAACTGCAGAGCAGATTTCCTTGGCTTCAAAGCATCGTTCTATCACATTGGTTATCCTATGCACTTGGTCCAAAGTGGAGTGTCGTTCCCTGAACCCGAACTGGTGGTCAGGTATAAGGTTTCGAGCTGCAATTATAGGCTTTAACCTCTTGAGTAGAAGTTTCTCAAACAGTTTGGAGATTACAGGTAGTAGGGAGATGGGCCGATAAGATTTTTTCTCATGAGATGGTTTACCAGGTTTTGCGATCATGATGACTTCTGCTACCTTCCACTGCCTCGGAACGTATTTCATTCGGAATGATGCGTTGATTATATGCAACAGTTTTCGCAGGCCTATGTCAGGCAATTCTCTAAGAATATTCCCAGTTATCAGATCATATCCAGGAGATTTTTTAGGACTTAGGTTGGTCATAATTTCATTCTTGACTTCTGAGAGTGTAGCTGGGGAAATCTCTAGTAAATCAGTCTTCCCTAGAATAGCTGCTTCTTCGTCAGCCGTTTGTCTAGGGAAGGGAGTAAATGTCTCCTCAAGATAGTTAGCAAATGAGCTCGATGAATGCTTCATTTTCCACCGGTTTTCAAAAAGTTTTCCAAAATAATTGCAACGTTTCAATGATTTTCAATTGCACTTTTTCTTCTTCAAAATCCTTCATAGTTGAGCTGATGTTGCGAGTTTGTAGAGAGATCTTAACCCGGATTCGGTGAACTTTGGTAAATTCCTCTTAATCTTTGTTGTCAACATAAAATTAATTTACAATGAATTTAGATATTACAGATAACTTATCAGTATTTTCACTAACATCTTGGCCAGGACAGTTGATGCTTTTTGGTTTATTATTCAATAATAAACCATTGTAATCGCTCTGGAAAAAAAAAATTCTAACCCCCCCTGAAAATTTCATGGTTTACTTTTCGAAGGGAATCTTTGGTCTTCGGTTTCATCCGAATCTGCAATAAAAAATTTTCCCTCCGTCCGCCGTACGCCGTACGCAGGATATCTCCGAAACGGCTGGAGCAAAAAATCTGAAATTTTCAGGAAAAATCCATCTTGGTCCGACGACGCCCTAATTCTTGAGCCAGCTCCCTCACTCAATTTAAAGTGCCCTTTAAGGGCTGTAAAATTTTTGTAAAATCCCTGAAAACCTCAAAACTAGTCGAATCGGCCTAAATATTTTCATATTTGAAGAACATACCATGAGGAATCGAATGAGCCCTTCCCCACGTCCGTAGGTCAAACCATTCCCGATGTATGGCCCGATTTATGCTGTCAACATTTGCGTTTTTTGGTTTATTATTGTTTGTTTGTAACCTAGTGATGTCCGGCCGATAGCGTCGAGTTGTAGTGAATGTGGATACTGGAGTGATAGCCGATGTGAATACTTGTAGTGTAGTTAGTAGCCGATACACGGGTTGAAGCATTATGATATGCATGAAACGCTGATAATATATAGGTAAATATTATTCAATATTATTACTGGGGTTTATTATTCAATATTATTGCTGGGGTAAATAAGTATTCTTTTACTGGGGTTTATTATTCAATTGGCTTGCGTTCATGATTTGAATCTTACTAAGCCTCGGAGTGTGCGTGTTTTACAGGTGATAGAGCGATTATTGAATTTCAGGAGATATGCATAGACCACGTAAATCGGTTCTCATCCGAAGCGCCTATTTGGATTGATCAGTTGATGATATTTGTGTGTCTCCTCTACATCTGTCTACCTTTGGCTAAATCTTTTAAATTTGGATTTGGGGAAGTTTTAACGCAATTCGAGTGCTTAAGGACTTGATAAATTATAGATGTTTTTATTTTGAGGGGGTATTGTGGGGAAAAAACGCTGCAAATTCTTTCACTGCGGTTTATTATTCAATTTTCTTTCGTTCATGATTTGAATTTCTACTAAGCTTTGGAGTGTGCGTGTTTCACAGGATAAGGCGATTATTGAATTTCAGGAGGCACACAAATGTGATCAACTGATCAATCCAAATAGGTATTTTGGTTGAGAACAGATTTACGTGCTCCATGCATATCTCCTGAAATTCAATAATCGCCCTATCCTGTGAAACACGCACACTCCAAAGTTCAGTAGAAATTCAAATCATGAACGCAAGCCAATGGAATAATAAACCCCAGTGAAAGAATTTGTAGCGTTTTGATATATGAGAACGATGGACTTTTCGAAATTTTCAGGAAAAAAGTTAGAAGTTTTCATAAGCCTTTTATAGCATACTCCACTAGCTAATCAGGGAAATTGTTTGGAAGAAAACTCAGTCAAGTTTCCCCAGACTCTACTGAAGATAGTGTAGTTTCGCCCGTTTTTAAGGCAAAATGTCGACGAAGACAACCCTTTGGCAGCTTCACCCCGAAAACCATCTGAAAGACCGCGTCCTTGAAACATTAAGCGGATCCACCTGCTTGCCTCGGAAAAAGCTCATCTCCTTTTTTTTTTTCCTGCAAACAACGAAACACAAAGCATCAAAGGGAAGAAAAATCCTGCTCGGAATTTCTAATTCGCTCGTTGAATCTCCCGCTACGCTTCACAATCCGCATTTAGCGCCTGGCTGCTGAGACCCCATCAATTCTCTGACTACCCCCCTGAATACCTCTATCATACCCCGTGAATCCTCCATGAATAAAAACTCAACAGCGGATCACCTTCTCGCTGTCTTTAATTTAGATACGAAGGATCTTTGAACGTTTCTACTCCGAACCTATAAACCCACTCACCACAGCAGCAGCCTTGACCTTGAATTTGGATAGCTTTCGGTTAATAAAGTGAAACACAAATAAACTTACTTTATAGCTCAAGGCACATTTTGTTGATCAAAAACCTCATTCCTCTCATTCGGATTGTAAGATAAATGTATTCACGCAGTTTTTTCTTACACAAGTAGAGTTTATTTAAAAAAATATCCTAACACAATTACTTGTTATTGCCCAGATTTAAAAATCTGATGATTCAATATTAATTTTATCATGGTTCCATCATTAGGAACCTTGAAATCTTAATATAGATGAGATGAAAACTGATTAATTTCAATTTCTAAAATCAACTAAAATTCCATAGGTGCAGATGAAGGACCATGTAAATAAAATGTAAATTAAATAACTAGTATTTGGAGTATGAAAATTAAATGAACAAAGACATGAAAGTCCACCAACTTCCTGTATTTAAAAATCAAAATGAGGTTTCAATTTAAAGGTAAATCTTCTGACTGGTAAAAGGAAAAATAATAAAATAAAAAGCGCTTGTTGGGGCCCTGGTGAATTTGGTGAAAACTGGCGAGGAGAAGAGAGATGTAGATGGCCAGATCCAAGGTAGAAAGAAATGGTAAGATCTTACCCAATGGATCAGATGTAAATTGTCCGGAAAGTGAGCAGGAATTCCGGTCGGAAGATCGCTTGTCTGATCCAACTTCCGTGCTGCACGTGCGCGAGAAAGGGCGAGAAAAGGAGCGTAGTGGTTCGGATTGAGCTGCCGCAGAAAAACTGGCTTGGGAAATTCGGACGTCGGCGAATCTGGGTAACAGTGGGGAGATGCAGGTGGGGCGATGATTGTTTGTAGACTTCAGGAGCTCTGAGGATGGACGTTGGTCGCTGATAAGATGAACAGCCGGCCTACTAATCTAACTAAGATGACATTGAAATTTTCTAAAGCGTCTACAGTTTGTTCATGCCGCCCACCAAAATTTCATTAAAATGCAACAGAGGAGCAGGAGAAAAATAAAACGAGGATAGGTGCAGAGCTTAAGGGTCGTCACTAAGGGGTTCAGGTTTGGTGAGGGGAGTGAGAGGAATGACTTCTTGGATAGATCGTTGGTATGTTCCAGTGGTGGTTTTAATAGTAAGCACTCTTACAATACCATCTTTGCCTGGATGGATTTGATCTACCTTGCCCATTGGCCACTGGAAAGGGGAGCATTCAACTTTCTTCAGCAGGACCAGATCCCCGACCTTAAGATTTGGGACCTTTTCCGTCCACTTGCGCCTCTGCTGCAGGGTATTCAGGTAGTTATTCTTCCACGAGTTCCAGAAGGCTTGAGTTCGTTGGCGCAGGAATTGCCATCTGGATAGCCTATTTTGAGGTATGGGAAGGAAGTCTGGCTCCGGCAGAGCATTGATAGGACCTCCAGTCAGGAGATGAGCTGGTGTGACAGGCATGGAATCATTAGGGTCTGAGGAAGGAGGAAATAGGGGGCGGGAATTCAGTATTCCCTCAATCTTTGTAATGATGGTAGCTAGCTCTCGTTCCGTGAATGGGTGGTTGCCAACTGTTTTGTAGAGCTGAGTTTTGAAACTTTTAACCCCAGATTCCCACAGCCCACCAAAATGAGGGGAATATGGTGGATTGAAGTGCCACTTCAGTGCCTTCCAATTCCACTGAATGGCTAGAGGAGTGCAATGTTGAGTAATGCGTTCTTGGGTTTTTGGATTCTGAAACCATTGTTCAACCTCTTTCAGATATCGAGCTGCTCCAAGGAAGTTAGAACCACAATCTGAAAACATTTGAGCTGGGATTCCTCTTCTGGCTATGAATCTATCCAGAGCATCCAAAAAACCTTCTGTGGTCAGGTTTGGGACCACTTCCAAATGCATTGCCTTGGTGGCAAAGCAGATGAATATGCACACATAAGATTTGTGTGAGGAGGCTGTTCTTCGGGTCGAATCCTTGCATAAGTGACAAATCGGTTGGCTGGCAGGTTTCCCATATACGGGTTAATATGACGCTTAGCAAATGTGAGACACATCTTGCATTTGGTTTTAATTTTTCGGATGAGAAGCTTCGCACCAGGGATCCAATATTTTCGCAGAATTGCAGCATGTAAGGCCTGTGATCCTGGGTGTAGGTTTGCTTCGTGAAACCAGCGAACTAGTAACAAAGTAAAGTGAGCACTTCTAGGTAGCAGCAAGGGGTGACGTTGCGGGAATGGGAGATTTGAAAGCATTAACCTGCCGCCCACCCTGAGTAACCCATCGGCATCTTCAAAAACGTTAAGGTTGGCGAATAGATCTTGAACCTTGCGATCAGATCGATTGGAAAAGTAGTGGTGCTGTAGCAATTTGATGCAGCGTAGGTTGGCATGGGCGAACTCTTTTGCTGTTATAGGACCGTAGGCCCTGTTCTCTTTAGCTGAAAGTGAATTCCTCTTGTAACGGAGAGCATAAGCCATGACCTTGATGAAGGTTAAATACGATGAAAAACGTTCTGTCCAGCTCACAAATGAATCATGTTTGGTGGTCAACAGAGCAATAGCGGGTGCCTTGAGTTCAGGTAAAGGCTCAGGTGAGAAATCGAAGGAAGATATTGGCCAGTCATCCTTATGTCTGGCTAACCATAAGGGGCCTGACCACCACAGACGATGAGATTGAAGCTGAGATGGGTAGAGCCCTCGAGATCCGCAGTCAGCAGGGTTGTGTTCTGAGCGAACATGAAACCACCATTCCAGTTGAGTTATTTCCCTTATGTATGAGATTCGATGAGCAACAAATATCTTTAGCAAGTCTGGCGAAGCTTTCAGCCAGGCAAGAACTATGCTGGAATCAGTAAAGAAGTAATGGTTTGCAATGGTGAAATGCACAAAAAAAGGAGCAAGAGAGGCATAGAGTTGAGTTAGTAGGTGGGCTCCACACAACTCCAATCTGGGAATGGTCAAAATTGTTTTGCGTGGTGCAAGTTTGGTTTTAGCTTGAAGCAGAAACACTTGGTAGGAGTTGCCATGACAAACTCGCAGGTATATACATGCACAGTACCCTCGCTCACTAGCATCACAAAATCCCACTACTTCATATTGTGATGCATTGCAAGTTTGTAAATACCTTGGTATTCGGATGTCAGCAATACAAGTGAGTTCTGTTGCGAACTTGGACCAGTTTACAGCAATATGGGATGGGACTGTGTCATCCCAGTCAAGAGCAGTGTGCCACGTCTCTTGAAGGATGACCTTGGCTTGAAATATTACAGGAGAAAGATAACCAAGTGGATCATAGATCCTAGCAATAGTTGATAGTATGGAACGTTTGGTCATGCATGGTTCGAACTGGATGGCACTGTAGGCGAGGGAGTCTTCAAGTGGCCTCCACTGTGAACCTAGAATTTTCAGATTTTCGTCAGACTGGAAAGAGACAGGACTTGTTGAGGTGTCACTGAGGTTTTCCAAAATCCTAGGATCGTTGCTGCACCACTTGCTTAAGGTGAAGCCGCCCTTGGCAAGTAGTTTGATGAGCTGATCACGAAGTATTAGTGCTAGTTCAGTTGTGCTAGCACCAGTGGTGAGGTCATCTACGTAAGAATCTTCTGCTAGGGCTCGTGAGGCCATGGGATACATTTTCCCTTCATCTTCAATAAGTTGAAGAATTACACGGTGGCTTAGAAATGACGAGCAGCTCATACCGTAAGTCACAGTCTTAAGCTCGTACTCTAGAACTGGGGTATCTGGGCTAGATCTCCATAAAATGTGTTGGAACTTTCGGTCTTCTGGTCGTACAGAGATCTGCCGATACATCTTTACGCAGTCAGCAGAGAAAACCACAGGATGCCGTCGGAAGTTGAGTAGAACCAGGCAAATGGAGTTTTGGAGTTTGGGGCCGATACACAAATGATCGTTAAGAGAACCATTTGAGGTGCGAGCTGAGGCATCAAACACAACTCGTATTTTGGAGGTCGTGCCTGTTTTAAAAACTCCATGATGTGGTATGATGTACTCGCCAGGCTCAGTTGCGAGTTCCATATGATCCAACTTTGCATACTCATTGAGAAAAGTGTGATATTCGCTATACAAGGCGTGGTTGCGATTGAGTTTGTATTCCAAGTTGTAGAGCCTGGTTAGAGCTTGTCGTCGAGAATTACCAAAAGATGGAGGAATACCCCTTTTGAAAGGCAATGCAACTTCGTAACGACCACATGCCAACCTTTTGTGAGTCTCACGAAAATGTTGTTCTACATAAGTTTCGGTGGTAGAAAAAGATTTATTGATGGAGTTTACCTCCTCAATTTCCCAAAATTTGTTCATAATTGAACTAAGTTCGGCTGTTGTTGCAAGGCAAGATACAAGTGGCTGGTTGTTATGATCAGCCTCATGTCGACCAATAATGATGTGCCCGAAAATGGTGTTAAGTAGAGATGGCATGTTTGGATAAGGATTTATTGGGGCGCTGAGTAAAATTTCCATAAACAGGTCAGCTCCCAAAAGCATGTCAATGGGCCCAGGAATCCAAAAGGAAGGGTCCGCAAGTTGAAAATGAGCGTATTTTTGCCAAAGACTGGCCGGCAGAGGATTCTGGGGTAAAAATGAAGTGATTTGCTTTACCACAACGGCGGAAATGTCGAGGTGCGGGTGTGAAGACGTGATCGGAGCAACCACACAGCGAGCTCGACCCTCAGAAGGTGCAAGGTTAGCTTGACCGACCCCAACAATGGGTTTTGAAAATGGCTCGATTTTCAGACCAAGTCGGTCAATAAGGGATTTGGTTGCAAAGGTGAGTTGACTCCCAGAATCAACAATCAGACGAAAATTTTGGTAAACACCATTTTTATCTAATATTCGAGCCTGCGCACTGCCCAGCAGAACTTCGCCGGTCTTAGCACTGAGTGTTGTGAGCGCAAGTGAGTTGTGTGGGTTAGGGTCAGATTTAGGCGAAAAGGCTTCGCGAGAATTATTTCCAGGGTGAGCAGAAAGTGCATCGTGCAAATCTGTGTGATGACGCAATTTGCAGATTCTGCAAGAAAATTTGGACTGGCATTTTCCTGTCGTATGGTTAGGATGAAGGCAGTTCAAACAGCCTTGGAAAGTTTTCAATAGCTGAAGTCTACCTGTAGCGTCGGCAGAAGTAAAAGTTGGGCAAAGATGTATTACGTGGTTAGCAGAACAAATAAAGCAGCAAAATGATGCATTTTTTATTTTAGAAAATTTGCCGACGTTAGACGGAGAGTTAGCATAAGATTCCCCTTTTGAATCCGTTTTCGGAGAATTTTGTCGAGTGAAAAAGGATGACTTCAAATTTTGATTTTGGTTGAACTTAGGCTGAAATTTAGCTGGACTTTGTGGTTTAATTGGACCAGATTGCCCTTGAGGTTTGTCTTCAGGAACCAACAGCAAAGCTTGATGTCTTTCTCTGACGAATTTTAGTAAAGTATCAAAAGTGGGAAATTCTACCTCTGAATTTTTTAATTCAAATGCCTCTCTAGTAGTCGGGTCTAAGCTCCTGATGGCGAGCTCGAATAATATGTAATCTGAAGTGTTAGGTATGTTCATATTTCTCAATGCAGCAACATGTTCAGCTGCATTTGTGAGAAAGTGTTGCAAACACTGAGCGGTTGACTTGTTGGTGGGGGCTTTACATGATAAAATTTGTTGCATATAAGTTGAGGCTAGTTTCCTTCTTTTATCGTACTGTTGTAGTACCGCGCCCCAAGCCAGCTCATAGTTGTTTCCCTCAAGAGGTATTGATTTTACTACCGAGAGAGCATTTTCAGATAAATATCGAATCAAATAGTGAAATTTAGCAATAGGTGACAGATTATTGTCGTTGTGAACCATAGACAAAAAGGTGTCCCTAAAAAGAGGCCAATCTGTAAGCCGTTGTCCGCTGAAAGTAGGAATTTCAAGTTTAGGGAGCTGTGCTTGGCGTGGAACTGTTGCACTTAGAGTTTGATCCATCGTAATCGTACCATTTGGCCCAGACCCTGATGGTAGTGACGAAGGAGCTAATGATTCGTATATACCATGAATTTCAAAATAATATTTCTTCACTGTATCTAGGGTAGCCTGTGTATTACTATCTGGAAATTCTGGGAGTGATTCTTCGACGGTGTGCAGAACAGTTAATTTATCCACCAGTTCCTCGACTTGTGTGTTGAATCCATGTAATGTCCTAAACATACCCTTAAAAGCGTTTATTTTTGAAGCATCTTTAGGCAGAGCCCGTCCAGTTTGTACAATAGTTTGAATGTCCTTGGCGATAATGAATAGTTTCTTAATCCAAATTTTGGATTGTTGTTCAGGCGTAAGCGTCGCCATGGCAGCAAGGAACAGGAAATTGTAAGGTTAATGTAAGGAGCTGTGGCAAATGCAAAAGGAAAACTCGAATTACAAGATCTAGTATGGGTAAAGTGAGCTATGCATGTAAAAGAGAAAGTTCTACGCAGGTACAGGTATTGTCATTTGACTTAATCAAGGAAAGTATCAGTACATAGTACACATGATCAAATGAAAATCAAATGACTGAATAAGATGTGTTGAATACAACAAAAAGCTACAAAATGTGAAAAGGAACTAAACTTACCTATAATAGTGTGAAATGTATTCAACTATCAAATAAATAATCAAAATTATAGTAGTACGTAAATTTCTTCTGAGCACATATGTATAATAGAAAAATGTAAATACTGTAAGTATTTGTAAATTATCGTGAACACGAAATTGGCAAAGTTGTAAATAGTGAATGGTACAAATGCAGCAGTAAATAGCATAAGCAAGAAGAGTATAGCACTAATATCCGGCTCGAAGTAACCAAATGAATAGATGAGATGAAAACTGATTAATTTCAATTTCTAAAATCAACTAAAATTCCATAGGTGCAGATGAAGGACCATGTAAATAAAATGTAAATTAAATAACTAGTATTTGGAGTATGAAAATTAAATGAACAAAGACATGAAAGTCCACCAACTTCCTGTATTTAAAAATCAAAATGAGGTTTCAATTTAAAGGTAAATCTTCTGACTGGTAAAAGGAAAAATAATAAAATAAAAAGCGCTTGTTGGGGCCCTGGTGAATTTGGTGAAAACTGGCGAGGAGAAGAGAGATGTAGATGGCCAGATCCAAGGTAGAAAGAAATGGTAAGATCTTACCCAATGGATCAGATGTAAATTGTCCGGAAAGTGAGCAGGAATTCCGGTCGGAAGATCGCTTGTCTGATCCAACTTCCGTGCTGCACGTGCGCGAGAAAGGGCGAGAAAAGGAGCGTAGTGGTTCGGATTGAGCTGCCGCAGAAAAACTGGCTTGGGAAATTCGGACGTCGGCGAATCTGGGTAACAGTGGGGAGATGCAGGTGGGGCGATGATTGTTTGTAGACTTCAGAGGAATCGAATGAGCCCCTTCCCAGGTCTGTAGGTCAAACCATTCCCGATTTATGGCATGATTAATGCGGCCAAGATTTGCGTTTTTCGAGTTCTGTTATCGCCTTCTTGATAACTGGCAGTTTCCCATCTGGCCGTTCCAAGCGCCCTCAACTCGAATATGGGAGTGAGCCCATTTCCTTTAATTTGATGTAGGTCTGATATGAAATCAAGAGAGACTTTGGGTAGTATAAAGGGAACTGCAAATATGGAGCGCAGTTTAAATGATATAAGGTAGCAGAAGCAAAACGCTGCAAATTCTTTCACTGGGGTTTATTATTCAATCGGCTTGCGTTCATGATTTGAATTTCTACTAAGCTTTGGAGTCTGCGTGTTTCACAGGATAGGGCGATTATTGAATTTCAGGAGGCACACAAATATGGTCAGCTGATCAATCCAAATAGGTATTTTGGTCGAGAACAGATTCACGTGCTCCATGTATATCTCCTGAAATTCAATAATCACCCTATCCTGTGAAACTCCAAAGCTTAGTAGAAATTCAAATCATGAACGCAAGCCGATTGAATAATAAACCCCAGTGATTGCATTGGGTATGAAACGGAGGCCGCGACGTATTACAATCTAATTAGATGTTACCATAGAGCCCAATAGTTTTTCACCACTGGTTTCGATCCATGTTTGTAAACACTGATGTGTATGTTATAAAACTATTCATTTGAATATATTCGTTCCTCCTTATTTTTTGAGATTTATCAAGACGTAATGTCCAGACGTCCAAACTTAACGAAACACTGACCTCCGTGTAACACCTGAATCAGGGGCGTATATAACGCCCCCCCCCCTCCCCTCGAAATTTGGAAAACATAAGTTAATATTGTATTTTTCGGTTTAACTGAATATTATTTAGAATAATATTGTGTGGGTCCACACAATTGCCAAATGAGGATTCAGGTCAGTGGCGGATATATGTGATATTTTCGGGGAGGGCCGAGAATAAGGGGGGGTCCGGGGGTCCACCCCCGGGAAAGATTTTCAAATCAAGTGTATAAAATCTGATAGAAAAGGAGTTCTTTTCCCAGGAAAAGCATATTTTAGGCCTAAATAATATTTAGTTAAACCGAAAAATACAATGTTAATTTATGTTTTCCAAATTTCGGGAAGAGGGGGGGGGGGCTCCTTTTCCTGGGAAAAAGACCGCTTTTCTATCAGTTTTTTTTCTAGTGCTAGAATAGTTAAACATGTGATTTTATACACTTGATTTGAAAATCTTTCCCGGGGGTGAACCCCCGGACCTCCCCTTCTTCTCGGCGCTCCCCGAAAATATCACAGATATACGCCACTGACCTGAATCCTCATTTGGACCCTTGTGTGGACCCACACAAGTAATTAATTATTTATGGTTCCCCATGTTGGAGATTGTTTGTATTTGTATGGTTAAAACTCAATAAATTTGTTTGTTTAGATAGCAGTTAGTATGGGTATTTCCGACTCCTTCCAATATATCGGTTGACAGCAACCTCTCAAAATTCAATACCTGTGTACTGGTTTCTATCACGAAAGGCTAGCCTGAGCGGTGAGCCTACTTCTCAAACCTCCGTTATATACAAAATACTAAATAAGAAATATCACATTTACGATGAAAGTAGGAAAATCAATCTCGTATTCAAGTTTACCTTGATGCAGCTGTGACAGAATTCACAGGTTACCATCTAAATCTACCTCTATATGAACCCTGACAACGCATTTATACGAAGTATTTACAGCATATTCCGTTGAACTTTTGTGAAGTTTTACCACTGGAAAATCCTGAATTGTTGAGGTCAATTTTATTTTTTGTTCGATATATTCTCCCGGACATGGAAACAGGTTTTGAAAACGCTGAAAATTCTTTCACTGGGTTTTATTATTCAATTGGCTTGCGTTCATGATCTGAATTGGAGTGTGCGTGTTTTACAGGTGATAGAGCGATTATGAATTTCAGGAGATATGCATAGAGGATTGTTCAGTTGATCTTATTTGTGTGCCTCCTGAAATTCAATAATAGCACCTGTGAAACATGCACACTCCAAAGCTTAGTAGAAATTCAAATCATGAACGCAAGCCAATTGAATAATAAACCCCAGTGAAATAATTTGCAGCGTTTTTTTATGGTTATTAGAATGCTTCAACCTGTGTATCGGCTACAAAGCCTTTTAGGAGTTCACTCCAGTATACACATTACTA
>JAVIWC010009422.1:0-13704 GCA_031894815.1 Creontiades dilutus | reverse complement strand
TGGAGCAATTTTGATGAAAAAACGCGAAAATAACCATGAAGGAAGCGTTTTATCGAAAAAAGGACTTCAGATTCGTGTTCAGCACCCCGAAAAACCCTTAGAGAGTAGGTTTGAAAGCGATTAAACAGAGTTATTTTTGAGCAATTTTGATGAAAAAACGCGAAAATAACCATGAAGGAAGCGTTTTATCGAAAAACGGACTTCAGATTCGTGTTCAGCACCCCGAAAAACCCCTTAGTGAGTAGGTTTGAAAGGGATTAAACAGAGTTTATTTTTGAGCATTTTTTATCAAAAATCGCGAAAATAACCATGAAGGAAGCGTTTTATCGAGAAACGGACTTCAGATTCGTGTTCAGCACCCCGAAACCCCTTAGAGAGTACGTTTGAAAGGGATTAAACAGAGTTTATTTTTGAGCAATTTTGATGAAAAAATCGCGGAAATAATCCGATGAAGGAAGCGTTTTATCGGGAAACGGACTTCAGATTCGTGTTCAGCACCCCGAAAAACCCCTTAGAGAGTAGGTTTGAAAGGATTAAACAGAGTTTATTTTTGAGCAATTTTGATGAAAAATCGCGAAAATAACCATGAAGGAAGCGTTTTATCGAAAAACGGGCTTCAGATTCGTGTTCAGCACCCCGAAAAACCCCTTAGCGAGTAGGTTTGAAAAGCGATTAAACAGAGTTTATTTTTGAGCAATTTTGACGTTTTATCGAAAAAAGGACTTCAGATTCGTGTTCAGCACCCCGAAAAACCCCTTAGAGAGTAGGTTTGAAAGCGATTAAACAGAGTTAATTTTTGAGCAATTTTGATGAAAAAACGCGAAAATAACCATGAAGGAAGCGTTTTATCGAAAAAAGGACTTCAGATTCGTGTTCAGCACCCCGAAAAACCCCTTAGAGAGTAGGTTTGAAAGCGATTAAACAGAGTTAATTTTTGAGCAATTTTGATGAAAAAACGCGAAAATAACCATGAAGGAAGCGTTTTATCGAAAAAAGGACTTCAGATTCGTGTTCAGCACCCCGAAAAACCCCTTAGAGAGTAGGTTTGAAAGCGATTAAACAGAGTTAATTTTTGAGCAATTTTGATGAAAAAACGCGAAAATAACCATGAAGGAAGCGTTTTATCGAAAAAAGGACTTCAGATTCGTGTTCAGCACCCCGAAAAACCCCTTAGAGAGTAGGTTTGAAAGCGATTAAACAGAGTTAATTTTTGAGCAATTTTGATGAAAAAACGCGAAAATAACCATGAAGGAAGCGTTTTATCGAAAAAAGGACTTCAGATTCGTGTTCAGCACCCGAAAAACCCCTTAGAGAGTAGGTTTGAAAGCGATTAAACAGAGTTAATTTTTGAGCAATTTTGATGAAAAAACGCGAAAATAACCATGAAGGAAGCGTTTTATCGAAAAAAAGGACTTCAGATTCGTGTTCAGCACCCCGAAAAACCCCTTAGAGAGTAGGTTTGAAAGCGATTAAACAGAGTTAATTTTTGAGCAATTTTGATGAAAAAACGCGAAAATAACCATGAAGGAAGCGTTTTATCGAAAAAAGGACTTCAGATTCGTGTTCAGCACCCCGAAAAACCCCTTAGAGAGTAGGTTTGAAAGCGATTAAACAGAGTTAATTTTTGAGCAATTTTGATGAAAAAACGCGAAAATAACCATGAAGGAAGCGTTTTATCGAAAAAAGGACTTCAGATTCGTGTTCAGCACCCCGAAAAACCATCGAAAAAAGGACTTCAGATTCGTGTTCAGCACCCCGAAAAACCCCTTAGAGAGTAGGTTTGAAAGCGATTAAACAGAGTTAATTTTTGAGCAATTTTGATGAAAAAACGCGAAAATAACCATGAAGGAAGCGTTTTATCGAAAAAAGGACTTCAGATTCGTGTTCAGCACCCCGAAAAACCCCTTAGAGAGTAGGTTTGAAAGCGATTAAACAGAGTTAATTTTTGAGCAATTTTGATGAAAAAACGCGAAAATAACCATCGATTAAACAGAGTTAATTTTTGAGCAATTTTGATGAAAAAACGCGAAAATAACCATGAAGGAAGCGTTTTATCGAAAAAAGGACTTCAGATTCGTGTTCAGCACCCCGAAAAACCCCTTAGAGAGTAGGTTTGAAAGCGATTAAACAGAGTTAATTTTTGAGCAATTTTGATGAAAAAACGCGAAAATAACCATGAAGGAAGCGTTTTATCGAAAAAAGGACTTCAGATTCGTGTTCAGCACCCCGAAAAACCCCTTAGAGAGTAGGTTTGAAAGCGATTAAACAGAGTTAATTTTTGAGCAATTTTGATGAAAAAACGCGAAAATAACCATGAAGGAAGCGTTTTATCGAAAAAAGGACTTCAGATTCGTGTTCAGCACCCCGAAAAACCCCTTAGAGAGTAGGTTTGAAAGCGATTAAACAGAGTTAATTTTTGAGCAATTTTGATGAAAAAACGCGAAAATAACCATGAAGGAAGCGTTTTATCGAAAAAAGGACTTCAGATTCGTGTTCAGCACCCCGAAAAACCCCTTAGAGAGTAGGTTTGAAAGCGATTAAACAGAGTTAATTTTTGAGCAATTTTGATGAAAAAACGCGAAAATAACCATGAAGGAAGCGTTTTATCGAAAAAAGGACTTCAGATTCGTGTTCAGCACCCCGAAAAACCCCTTAGAGAGTAGGTTTGAAAGCGATTAAACAGAGTTAATTTTTGAGCAATTTTGATGAAAAAACGCGAAAATAACCATGAAGGAAGCGTTTTATCGAAAAAAGGACTTCAGATTCGTGTTCAGCACCCCGAAAAACCCCTTAGAGAGTAGGTTTGAAAGCGATTAAACAGAGTTAATTTTTGAGCAATTTTGATGAAAAAACGCGAAAATAACCATGAAGGAAGCGTTTTATCGAAAAAAGGACTTCAGATTCGTGTTCAGCACCCCGAAAAACCCCTTAGAGAGTAGGTTTGAAAGCGATTAAACAGAGTTAATTTTTGAGCAATTTTGATGAAAAAACGCGAAAATAACCATGAAGGAAGCGTTTTATCGAAAAAAGGACTTCAGATTCGTGTTCAGCACCCCGAAAAACCCCTTAGAGAGTAGGTTTGAAAGCGATTAAACAGAGTTAATTTTTGAGCAATTTTGATGAAAAAACGCGAAAATAACCATGAAGGAAGCGTTTTATCGAAAAAAGGACTTCAGATTCGTGTTCAGCACCCCGAAAAACCCCTTAGAGAGTAGGTTTGAAAGCGATTAAACAGAGTTAATTTTTGAGCAATTTTGATGAAAAAACGCGAAAATAACCATGAAGGAAGCGTTTTATCGAAAAAAGGACTTCAGATTCGTGTTCAGCACCCCGAAAAACCCTTAGAGAGTAGGTTTGAAAGCGATTAAACAGAGTTAATTTTTGAGCAATTTTGATGAAAAAACGCGAAAATAACCATGAAGGAAGCGTTTTATCGAAAAAAGGACTTCAGATTCGTGTTCAGCACCCCGAAAAACCCCTTAGAGAGTAGGTTTGAAAGCGATTAAACAGAGTTAATTTTTGAGCAATTTTGATGAAAAAACGCGAAAATAACCATGAAGGAAGCGTTTTATCGAAAAAAGGACTTCAGATTCGTGTTCAGCACCCCGAAAAACCCCTTAGAGAGTAGGTTTGAAAGCGATTAAACAGAGTTAATTTTTGAGCAATTTTGATGAAAAAACGCGAAAATAACCATGAAGGAAGCGTTTTATCGAAAAAAGGACTTCAGATTCGTGTTCAGCACCCCGAAAAACCCCTTAGAGAGTAGGTTTGAAAGCGATTAAACAGAGTTAATTTTTGAGCAATTTTGATGAAAAAACGCGAAAATAACCATGAAGGAAGCGTTTTATCGAAAAAAGGACTTCAGATTCGTGTTCAGCACCCCGAAAAACCCCTTAGAGAGTAGGTTTGAAAGCGATTAAACAGAGTTAATTTTTGAGCAATTTTGATGAAAAAACGCGAAAATAACCATGAAGGAAGCGTTTTATCGAAAAAAGGACTTCAGATTCGTGTTCAGCACCCCGAAAAACCCCTTAGAGAGTAGGTTTGAAAGCGATTAAACAGAGTTAATTTTTGAGCAATTTTGATGAAAAAACGCGAAAATAACCATGAAGGAAGCGTTTTATCGAAAAAAGGACTTCAGATTCGTGTTCAGCACCCCGAAAAACCCTTAGAGAGTAGGTTTGAAAGCGATTAAACAGAGTTAATTTTTGAGCAATTTTGATGAAAAAACGCGAAAATAACCATGAAGGAAGCGTTTTATCGAAAAAAGGACTTCAGATTCGTGTTCAGCACCCCGAAAAACCCCTTAGAGAGTAGGTTTGAAAGCGATTAAACAGAGTTAATTTTTGAGCAATTTTGATGAAAAAACGCGAAAATAACCATGAAGGAAGCGTTTTATCGAAAAAAGGACTTCAGATTCGTGTTCAGCACCCCGAAAAACCCCTTAGAGAGTAGGTTTGAAAGCGATTAAACAGAGTTAATTTTTGAGCAATTTTGATGAAAAAACGCGAAAATAACCATGAAGGAAGCGTTTTATCGAAAAAAGGACTTCAGATTCGTGTTCAGCACCCCGAAAAACCCCTTAGAGAGTAGGTTTGAAAGCGATTAAACAGAGTTAATTTTTGAGCAATTTTGATGAAAAAACGCGAAAATAACCATGAAGGAAGCGTTTTATCGAAAAAAGGACTTCAGATTCGTGTTCAGCACCCCGAAAAACCCCTTAGAGAGTAGGTTTGAAAGCGATTAAACAGAGTTAATTTTTGAGCAATTTTGATGAAAAAACGCGAAAATAACCATGAAGGAAGCGTTTTATCGAAAAAAGGACTTCAGATTCGTGTTCAGCACCCCGAAAAACCCCTTAGAGAGTAGGTTTGAAAGCGATTAAACAGAGTTAATTTTTGAGCAATTTTGATGAAAAAACGCGAAAATAACCATGAAGGAAGCGTTTTATCGAAAAAAGGACTTCAGATTCGTGTTCAGCACCCCGAAAAACCCCTTAGAGAGTAGGTTTGAAAGCGATTAAACAGAGTTAATTTTTGAGCAATTTTGATGAAAAAACGCGAAAATAACCATGAAGGAAGCGTTTTATCGAAAAAAGGACTTCAGATTCGTGTTCAGCACCCCGAAAAAAACCCCTTAGAGAGTAGGTTTGAAAGCGATTAAACAGAGTTAATTTTTGAGCAATTTTGATGAAAAAACGCGAAAATAACCATGAAGGAAGCGTTTTATCGAAAAAAGGACTTCAGATTCGTGTTCAGCACCCCGAAAAACCCCCTTAGAGAGTAGGTTTGAAAGCGATTAAACAGAGTTAATTTTTGAGCAATTTTGATGAAAAAACGCGAAAATAACCATGAAGGAAGCGTTTTATCGAAAAAAGGACTTCAGATTCGTGTTCAGCACCCCGAAAAACCCCTTAGAGAGTAGGTTTGAAAGCGATTAAACAGAGTTAATTTTTGAGCAATTTTGATGAAAAAACGCGAAAATAACCATGAAGGAAGCGTTTTATCGAAAAAAGGACTTCAGATTCGTGTTCAGCACCCCGAAAAACCCCTTAGAGAGTAGGTTTGAAAGCGATTAAACAGAGTTAATTTTTGAGCAATTTTGATGAAAAAACGCGAAAATAACCATGAAGGAAGCGTTTTATCGAAAAAAGGACTTCAGATTCGTGTTCAGCACCCCGAAAAACCCCTTAGAGAGTAGGTTTGAAAGCGATTAAACAGAGTTAATTTTTGAGCAATTTTGATGAAAAAACGCGAAAATAACCATGAAGGAAGCGTTTTATCGAAAAAAGGACTTCAGATTCGTGTTCAGCACCCCGAAAAACCCCTTAGAGAGTAGGTTTGAAAGCGATTAAACAGAGTTAATTTTTGAGCAATTTTGATGAAAAAACGCGAAAATAACCATGAAGGAAGCGTTTTATCGAAAAAAGGACTTCAGATTCGTGTTCAGCACCCCGAAAAACCCCTTAGAGAGTAGGTTTGAAAGCGATTAAACAGAGTTAATTTTTGAGCAATTTTGATGAAAAAACGCGAAAATAACCATGAAGGAAGCGTTTTATCGAAAAAAGGACTTCAGATTCGTGTTCAGCACCCCGAAAAACCCCTTAGAGAGTAGGTTTGAAAGCGATTAAACAGAGTTAATTTTTGAGCAATTTTGATGAAAAACGCGAAAATAACCATGAAGGAAGCGTTTTATCGAAAAAAGGACTTCAGATTCGTGTTCAGCACCCCGAAAAACCCCTTAGAGAGTAGGTTTGAAAGCGATTAAACAGAGTTAATTTTTGAGCAATTTTGATGAAAAAACGCGAAAATAACCATGAAGGAAGCGTTTTATCGAAAAAAGGACTTCAGATTCGTGTTCAGCACCCCGAAAAACCCCTTAGAGAGTAGGTTTGAAAGCGATTAAACAGAGTTAATTTTTGAGCAATTTTGATGAAAAAACGCGAAAATAACCATGAAGGAAGCGTTTTATCGAAAAAAGGACTTCAGATTCGTGTTCAGCACCCCGAAAAACCCTTAGAGAGTAGGTTTGAAAGCGATTAAACAGAGTTAATTTTTGAGCAATTTTGATGAAAAAACGCGAAAATAACCATGAAGGAAGCGTTTTATCGAAAAAAGGACTTCAGATTCGTGTTCAGCACCCCGAAAAACCCCTTAGAGAGTAGGTTTGAAAGCGATTAAACAGAGTTAATTTTTGAGCAATTTTGATGAAAAAACGCGAAAATAACCATGAAGGAAGCGTTTTATCGAAAAAAGGACTTCAGATTCGTGTTCAGCACCCCGAAAAACCCCTTAGAGAGTAGGTTTGAAAGCGATTAAACAGAGTTAATTTTTGAGCAATTTTGATGAAAAAACGCGAAAATAACCATGAAGGAAGCGTTTTATCGAAAAAAGGACTTCAGATTCGTGTTCAGCACCCCGAAAAACCCTTAGAGAGTAGGTTTGAAAGCGATTAAACAGAGTTAATTTTTGAGCAATTTTGATGAAAAAACGCGAAAATAACCATGAAGGAAGCGTTTTATCGAAAAAAGGACTTCAGATTCGTGTTCAGCACCCCGAAAAACCCCTTAGAGAGTAGGTTTGAAAGCGATTAAACAGAGTTAATTTTTGAGCAATTTTGATGAAAAAACGCGAAAATAACCATGAAGGAAGCGTTTTATCGAAAAAGGACTTCAGATTCGTGTGTTCAGCACCCCGAAAAACCCTTAGAGAGTAGGTTTGAAAGCGATTAAACAGAGTTAATTTTTGAGCAATTTTGATGAAAAAACGCGAAAATAACCATGAAGGAAGCGTTTTATCGAAAAAAGGACTTCAGATTCGTGTTCAGCACCCCGAAAAACCCCTAGAGAGTAGGTTTGAAAGCGATTAAACAGAGTTAATTTTTGAGCAATTTTGATGAAAAAACGCGAAAATAACCATGAAGGAAGCGTTTTATCGAAAAAAGGACTTCAGATTCGTGTTCAGCACCCCGAAAAACCCCTTAGAGAGTAGGTTTGAAAGCGATTAAACAGAGTTAATTTTTGAGCAATTTTGATGAAAAAACGCGAAAATAACCATGAAGGAAGCGTTTTATCGAAAAAAGGACTTCAGATTCGTGTTCAGCACCCCGAAAAACCCCTTAGAGAGTAGGTTTGAAAGCGATTAAACAGAGTTAATTTTTGAGCAATTTTGATGAAAAAACGCGAAAATAACCATGAAGGAAGCGTTTTATCGAAAAAAGGACTTCAGATTCGTGTTCAGCACCCCGAAAAACCCTTAGAGAGTAGGTTTGAAAGCGATTAAACAGAGTTAATTTTTGAGCAATTTTGATGAAAAAACGCGAAAATAACCATGAAGGAAGCGTTTTATCGAAAAAAGGACTTCAGATTCGTGTTCAGCACCCCGAAAAACCCTTAGAGAGTAGGTTTGAAAGCGATTAAACAGAGTTAATTTTTGAGCAATTTTGATGAAAAAACGCGAAAATAACCATGAAGGAAGCGTTTTATCGAAAAAAGGACTTCAGATTCGTGTTCAGCACCCCGAAAAACCCCTTAGAGAGTAGGTTTGAAAGCGATTAAACAGAGTTAATTTTTGAGCAATTTTGATGAAAAAACGCGAAAATAACCATGAAGGAAGCGTTTTATCGAAAAAAGGACTTCAGATTCGTGTTCAGCACCCCGAAAAACCCCTTAGAGAGTAGGTTTGAAAGCGATTAAACAGAGTTAATTTTTGAGCAATTTTGATGAAAAAACGCGAAAATAACCATGAAGGAAGCGTTTTATCGAAAAAAGGACTTCAGATTCGTGTTCAGCACCCCGAAAAACCCCTTAGAGAGTAGGTTTGAAAGCGATTAAACAGAGTTAATTTTTGAGCAATTTTGATGAAAAAACGCGAAAATAACCATGAAGGAAGCGTTTTATCGAAAAAAGGACTTCAGATTCGTGTTCAGCACCCCGAAAAACCCCTTAGAGAGTAGGTTTGAAAGCGATTAAACAGAGTTAATTTTTGAGCAATTTTGATGAAAAAACGCGAAAATAACCATGAAGGAAGCGTTTTATCGAAAAAAGGACTTCAGATTCGTGTTCAGCACCCCGAAAAACCCTTAGAGAGTAGGTTTGAAAGCGATTAAACAGAGTTAATTTTTGAGCAATTTTGATGAAAAAACGCGAAAATAACCATGAAGGAAGCGTTTTATCGAAAAGGACTTCAGATTCGTGTTCAGCACCCCGAAAAACCCCTTAGAGAGTAGGTTTGAAAGCGATTAAACAGAGTTAATTTTTGAGCAATTTTGATGAAAAAACGCGAAAATAACCATGAAGGAAGCGTTTTATCGAAAAAAGGACTTCAGATTCGTGTTCAGCACCCCGAAAAACCCTTAGAGAGTAGGTTTGAAAGCGATTAAACAGAGTTAATTTTTGAGCAATTTTGATGAAAAAACGCGAAAATAACCATGAAGGAAGCGTTTTATCGAAAAAAGGACTTCAGATTCGTGTTCAGCACCCCGAAAAACCCCTTAGAGAGTAGGTTTGAAAGCGATTAAACAGAGTTAATTTTTGAGCAATTTTGATGAAAAAACGCGAAAATAACCATGAAGGAAGCGTTTTATCGAAAAAAGGACTTCAGATTCGTGTTCAGCACCCCGAAAAACCCCTTAGAGAGTAGGTTTGAAAGCGATTAAACAGAGTTAATTTTTGAGCAATTTTGATGAAAAAACGCGAAAATAACCATGAAGGAAGCGTTTTATCGAAAAAAGGACTTCAGATTCGTGTTCAGCACCCCGAAAAACCCTTAGAGAGTAGGTTTGAAAGCGATTAAACAGAGTTAATTTTTGAGCAATTTTGATGAAAAAACGCGAAAATAACCATGAAGGAAGCGTTTTATCGAAAAAAGGACTTCAGATTCGTGTTCAGCACCCCGAAAAACCCCTTAGAGAGTAGGTTTGAAAGCGATTAAACAGAGTTAATTTTTGAGCAATTTTGATGAAAAAACGCGAAAATAACCATGAAGGAAGCGTTTTATCGAAAAAAGGACTTCAGATTCGTGTTCAGCACCCCGAAAACCCCTTAGAGAGTAGGTTTGAAAGCGATTAAACAGAGTTAATTTTTGAGCAATTTTGATGAAAAAACGCGAAAATAACCATGAAGGAAGCGTTTTATCGAAAAAAGGACTTCAGATTCGTGTTCAGCACCCCGAAAAAACCCTTAGAGAGTAGGTTTGAAAGCGATTAAACAGAGTTAATTTTTGAGCAATTTTGATGAAAAAACGCGAAAATAACCATGAAGGAAGCGTTTTATCGAAAAAAGGACTTCAGATTCGTGTTCAGCACCCCGAAAAACCCCTTAGAGAGTAGGTTTGAAAGCGATTAAACAGAGTTAATTTTTGAGCAATTTTGATGAAAAAACGCGAAAATAACCATGAAGGAAGCGTTTTATCGAAAAAAGGACTTCAGATTCGTGTTCAGCACCCCGAAAACCCCTTAGAGAGTAGGTTTGAAAGCGATTAAACAGAGTTAATTTTTGAGCAATTTTGATGAAAAAACGCGAAAATAACCATGAAGGAAGCGTTTTATCGAAAAAAGGACTTCAGATTCGTGTTCAGCACCCCGAAAAACCCCTTAGAGAGTAGGTTTGAAAGCGATTAAACAGAGTTAATTTTTGAGCAATTTTGATGAAAAAACGCGAAAATAACCATGAAGGAAGCGTTTTATCGAAAAAAGGACTTCAGATTCGTGTTCAGCACCCCGAAAAACCCCTTAGAGAGTAGGTTTGAAAGCGATTAAACAGAGTTAATTTTTGAGCAATTTTGATGAAAAAACGCGAAAATAACCATGAAGGAAGCGTTTTATCGAAAAAAGGACTTCAGATTCGTGTTCAGCACCCCGAAAAACCCCTTAGAGAGTAGGTTTGAAAGCGATTAAACAGAGTTAATTTTTGAGCAATTTTGATGAAAAAACGCGAAAATAACCATGAAGGAAGCGTTTTATCGAAAAAAGGACTTCAGATTCGTGTTCAGCACCCCGAAAAACCCTTAGAGAGTAGGTTTGAAAGCGATTAAACAGAGTTAATTTTTGAGCAATTTTGATGAAAAAACGCGAAAATAACCATGAAGGAAGCGTTTTATCGAAAAAAGGACTTCAGATTCGTGTTCAGCACCCCGAAAACCCCTTAGAGAGTAGGTTTGAAAGCGATTAAACAGAGTTAATTTTTGAGCAATTTTGATGAAAAAACGCGAAAATAACCATGAAGGAAGCGTTTTATCGAAAAAAGGACTTCAGATTCGTGTTCAGCACCCCGAAAAACCCCTTAGAGAGTAGGTTTGAAAGCGATTAAACAGAGTTAATTTTTGAGCAATTTTGATGAAAAAACGCGAAAATAACCATGAAGGAAGCGTTTTATCGAAAAAAGGACTTCAGATTCGTGTTCAGCACCCCGAAAAACCCCTTAGAGAGTAGGTTTGAAAGCGATTAAACAGAGTTAATTTTTGAGCAATTTTGATGAAAAAACGCGAAAATAACCATGAAGGAAGCGTTTTATCGAAAAAAGGACTTCAGATTCGTGTTCAGCACCCCGAAAAACCCCTTAGAGAGTAGGTTTGAAAGCGATTAAACAGAGTTAATTTTTGAGCAATTTTGATGAAAAAACGCGAAAATAACCATGAAGGAAGCGTTTTATCGAAAAAAGGACTTCAGATTCGTGTTCAGCACCCCGAAAAACCCCTTAGAGAGTAGGTTTGAAAGCGATTAAACAGAGTTAATTTTTGAGCAATTTTGATGAAAAAACGCGAAAATAACCATGAAGGAAGCGTTTTATCGAAAAAAGGACTTCAGATTCGTGTTCAGCACCCCGAAAAACCCTTAGAGAGTAGGTTTGAAAGCGATTAAACAGAGTTAATTTTTGAGCAATTTTGATGAAAAAACGCGAAAATAACCATGAAGGAAGCGTTTTATCGAAAAAAGGACTTCAGATTCGTGTTCAGCACCCCGAAAAACCCCTTAGAGAGTAGGTTTGAAAGCGATTAAACAGAGTTAATTTTTGAGCAATTTTGATGAAAAAACGCGAAAATAACCATGAAGGAAGCGTTTTATCGAAAAAAGGACTTCAGATTCGTGTTCAGCACCCCGAAAACCCCTTAGAGAGTAGGTTTGAAAGCGATTAAACAGAGTTAATTTTTGAGCAATTTTGATGAAAAAACGCGAAAATAACCATGAAGGAAGCGTTTTATCGAAAAAAGGACTTCAGATTCGTGTTCAGCACCCCGAAAAACCCCTTAGAGAGTAGGTTTGAAAGCGATTAAACAGAGTTAATTTTTGAGCAATTTTGATGAAAAAACGCGAAAATAACCATGAAGGAAGCGTTTTATCGAAAAAAGGACTTCAGATTCGTGTTCAGCACCCCGAAAAACCCCTTAGAGAGTAGGTTTGAAAGCGATTAAACAGAGTTAATTTTTGAGCAATTTTGATGAAAAAACGCGAAAATAACCATGAAGGAAGCGTTTTATCGAAAAAAGGACTTCAGATTCGTGTTCAGCACCCCGAAAAACCCTTAGAGAGTAGGTTTGAAAGCGATTAAACAGAGTTAATTTTTGAGCAATTTTGATGAAAAAACGCGAAAATAACCATGAAGGAAGCGTTTTATCGAAAAAAGGACTTCAGATTCGTGTTCAGCACCCCGAAAAACCCCTTAGAGAGTAGGTTTGAAAGCGATTAAACAGAGTTAATTTTTGAGCAATTTTGATGAAAAAACGCGAAAATAACCATGAAGGAAGCGTTTTATCGAAAAAAGGACTTCAGATTCGTGTTCAGCACCCCGAAAAACCCCTTAGAGAGTAGGTTTGAAAGCGATTAAACAGAGTTAATTTTTGAGCAATTTTGATGAAAAAACGCGAAAATAACCATGAAGGAAGCGTTTTATCGAAAAAAGGACTTCAGATTCGTGTTCAGCACCCCGAAAAACCCTTAGAGAGTAGGTTTGAAAGCGATTAAACAGAGTTAATTTTTGAGCAATTTTGATGAAAAAACGCGAAAATAACCATGAAGGAAGCGTTTTATCGAAAAAAGACTTCAGATTCGTGTTCAGCACCCCGAAAACCCCTTAGAGAGTAGGTTTGAAAGCGATTAAACAGAGTTAATTTTTGAGCAATTTTGATGAAAAAACGCGAAAATAACCATGAAGGAAGCGTTTTATCGAAAAAAGGACTTCAGATTCGTGTTCAGCACCCCGAAAAACCCCTTAGAGAGTAGGTTTGAAAGCGATTAAACAGAGTTAATTTTTGAGCAATTTTGATGAAAAAACGCGAAAATAACCATGAAGGAAGCGTTTTATCGAAAAAAGGACTTCAGATTCGTGTTCAGCACCCCGAAAAACCCCTTAGAGAGTAGGTTTGAAAGCGATTAAACAGAGTTAATTTTTGAGCAATTTTGATGAAAAAACGCGAAAATAACCATGAAGGAAGCGTTTTATCGAAAAAAGGACTTCAGATTCGTGTTCAGCACCCCGAAAAACCCCTTAGAGAGTAGGTTTGAAAGCGATTAAACAGAGTTAATTTTTGAGCAATTTTGATGAAAAAACGCGAAAATAACCATGAAGGAAGCGTTTTATCGAAAAAAGGACTTCAGATTCGTGTTCAGCACCCCGAAAAACCCCTTAGAGAGTAGGTTTGAAAGCGATTAAACAGAGTTAATTTTTGAGTGAAAATAACCATGAAGGAAGCGTTTAATGAAAAAAGGATTTTTTTTTTTTTTTTTTTTTTTTTTTTTTTTTTTTTTTTTTTTTTTTTTTTTTTTTTTTTTTTTTTTTTTTTTTTTTTTTTTTTTTTTTTTTTTTTTTTTTTTTTTTTTTTTTTTTTTTTTTTTTTTTTTTTTTTTTTTTTTTTTTTTTTTTTTTTTTTTTTAAAAAAAAAAAAAAAAAAAAAAAAAAAAAAAAAAAAAAAAAAAAAAAAAAAAAAAAAAAAAAAAAAAAAAAAAAAAAAAAAAAAAAAAAAAAAAAAAAAAAAAAAAAAAAAAAAAAAAAAAAAAAAAAAAAAAAAAAAAAAAAAAAAAAAAAAAAAAAAAAAAAAAAAAAAAAAAAAAAAAAAAAAAAAAAAAAAAAAAAAAAAAAAAAAAAAAAAAAAAAAAAAAAAAAAAAAAAAAAAAAAAAAAAAAAAAAAAAAGTTTTTTTTAGAATTTTTGAAAAAACCAAAAAAACCGAAAACATGAAAAAGGTTCAAGGTTCAGCCCACCCCTGAAAAA
>JAVIWC010009421.1:0-13745 GCA_031894815.1 Creontiades dilutus | reverse complement strand
TACTCTAAGGGGGTTTTTCGGGGTGCTGAACACGAATCTGAAGTCCTTTTTTCGATAAAACGCTTCCTTCATGGTTATTTTCGCGTTTTTTCATCAAAATTGCTCAAAAATAACTCTGTTTAATCGCTTTCAAACCTACTCTCTAAGGGGTTTTTCGGGGTGCTGAACACGAATCTGAAGTCCTTTTTTCGATAAAACGCTTCCTTCATGGTTATTTTCGCGTTTTTTCATCAAAATTGCTCAAAAATAAACTCTGTTTAATCGCTTTCAAACCTACTCTCTAAGGGGTTTTTCGGGGTGCTGAACACGAATCTGAAGTCCTTTTTTCGATAAAACGCTTCCTTCATAATCGCTTCCAAACCTACTCTCTAAGGGGTTTTTCGGGGTGCTGAACACGAATCTGAAGTCCTTTTTTCGACACGAATCTGAAGTCCTTTTTTCGATAAAACGCTTCCTTCATGGTTATTTTCGCGTTTTTTCATCAAAATTGCTCAAAAATAAACTCTGTTTAATCGCTTTCAAACCTACTCTCTAAGGGGTTTTTCGGGGTGCTGAACACGAATCTGAAGTCCTTTTTTCGATAAAACGCTTCCTTCATGGTTATTTTCGCGTTTTTTCATCAAAATTGCTCAAAAATAAACTCTGTTTAATCGCTTTCAAACCTACTCTCTAAGGGGTTTTTCGGGGTGCTGAACACGAATCTGAAGTCCTTTTTCGATAAAACGCTTCCTTCATGGTTATTTTCGCGTTTTTTCATCAAAATTGCTCAAAAATAAACTCTGTTTAATCGCTTTCAAACCTACTCTCTAAGGGGTTTTTCGGGGTGCTGAACACGAATCTGAAGTCCTTTTTTCGATAAAACGCTTCCTTCATGGTTATTTTCGCGTTTTTTCATCAAAATTGCTCAAAAATAAACTCTGTTTAATCGCTTTCAAACCTACTCTCTAAGGGGTTTTTCGGGGTGCTGAACACGAATCTGAAGTCCTTTTTTCGATAAAACGCTTCCTTCATGGTTATTTTCGCGTTTTTTCATCAAAATTGCTCAAAAATAAACTCTGTTTAATCGCTTTCAAACCTACTCTCTAAGGGGTTTTTCGGGGTGCTGAACACGAATCTGAAGTCCTTTTTTCGATAAAACGCTTCCTTCATGGTTATTTTCGCGTTTTTTCATCAAAATTGCTCAAAAATAAACTCTGTTTAATCGCTTTCAAACCTACTCTCTAAGGGGTTTTTCGGGGTGCTGAACACGAATCTGAAGTCCTTTTTTCGATAAAACGCTTCCTTCATGGTTATTTTCGCGTTTTTTCATCAAAATTGCTCAAAAATTAACTCTGTTTAATCGCTTTCAAACCTACTCTCTAAGGGGTTTTTCGGGGTGCTGAACACGAATCTGAAGTCCTTTTTTCGATAAAACGCTTCCTTCATGGTTATTTTCGCGTTTTTTCATCAAAATTGCTCAAAAATAAACTCTGTTTAATCGCTTTCAAACCTACTCTCTAAGGGGTTTTTCGGGGTGCTGAACACGAATCTGAAGTCCTTTTTTCGATAAAACGCTTCCTTCATGGTTATTTTCGCGTTTTTTCATCAAAATTGCTCAAAAATAAACTCTGTTTAATCGCTTTCAAACCTACTCTCTAAGGGGTTTTTCGGGGTGCTGAACACGAATCTGAAGTCCTTTTTTCGATAAAACGCTTCCTTCATGGTTATTTTCGCGTTTTTTCATCAAAATTGCTCAAAAATAAACTCTGTTTAATCGCTTTCAAACCTACTCTCTAAGGGGTTTTTCGGGGTGCTGAACACGAATCTGAAGTCCTTTTTTCGATAAAACGCTTCCTTCATGGTTATTTTCGCGTTTTTTCATCAAAATTGCTCAAAAATTAACTCTGTTTAATCGCTTTCAAACCTACTCTCTAAGGGGTTTTTCGGGGTGCTGAACACGAATCTGAAGTCCTTTTTTCGATAAAACGCTTCCTTCATGGTTATTTTCGCGTTTTTTCATCAAAATTGCTCAAAAATAAACTCTGTTTAATCGCTTTCAAACCTACTCTCTAAGGGGTTTTTCGGGGTGCTGAACACGAATCTGAAGTCCTTTTTTCGATAAAACGCTTCCTTCATGGTTATTTTCGCGTTTTTTCATCAAAATTGCTCAAAAATTAACTCTGTTTAATCGCTTTCAAACCTACTCTCTAAGGGGTTTTTCGGGGTGCTGAACACGAATCTGAAGTCCTTTTTCGATAAAACGCTTCCTTCATGGTTATTTTCGCGTTTTTTCATCAAAATTGCTCAAAAATTAACTCTGTTTAATCGCTTTCAAACCTACTCTCTAAGGGGTTTTTCGGGGTGCTGAACACGAATCTGAAGTCCTTTTTCGATAAAACGCTTCCTTCATGGTTATTTTCGCGTTTTTTCATCAAAATTGCTCAAAAATTAACTCTGTTTAATCGCTTTCAAACCTACTCTCTAAGGGGTTTTTCGGGGTGCTGAACACGAATCTGAAGTCCGTTTTTCGATAAAACGCTTCCTTCATGGTTATTTTCGCGTTTTTTCATCAAAATTGCTCAAAAATTAACTCTGTTTAATCGCTTTCAAACCTACTCTCTAAGGGGTTTTTCGGGGTGCTGAACACGAATCTGAAGTCCGTTTTTCGATAAAACGCTTCCTTCATGGTTATTTTCGCGTTTTTTCATCAAAATTGCTCAAAAATTAACTCTGTTTAATCGCTTTCAAACCTACTCTCTAAGGGGTTTTTCGGGGTGCTGAACACGAATCTGAAGTCCGTTTTTCGATAAAACGCTTCCTTCATGGTTATTTTCGCGTTTTTTCATCAAAATTGCTCAAAAATTAACTCTGTTTAATCGCTTTCAAACCTACTCTCTAAGGGGTTTTTCGGGGTGCTGAACACGAATCTGAAGTCCGTTTTTCGATAAAACGCTTCCTTCATGGTTATTTTCGCGTTTTTTCATCAAAATTGCTCAAAAATTAACTCTGTTTAATCGCTTTCAAACCTACTCTCTAAGGGGTTTTTCGGGGTGCTGAACACGAATCTGAAGTCCGTTTTTCGATAAAACGCTTCCTTCATGGTTATTTTCGCGTTCATCAAAATTGTTCAAAAATTAACTCTGTTTAATCGCTTTCAAACCTACTCTCTAAGGGGTTTTTCGGGGTGCTGAACACGAATCTGAAGTCCGTTTTTCGATAAAACGCTTCCTTCATGGTTATTTTCGCGTTTTTTCATCAAAATTGCTCAAAAATTAACTCTGTTTAATCGCTTTCAAACCTACTCTCTAAGGGGTTTTTCGGGGTGCTGAACACGAATCTGAAGTCCGTTTTTCGATAAAACGCTTCCTTCATGGTTATTTTCGCGTTTTTTCATCAAAATTGCTCAAAAATTAACTCTGTTTAATCGCTTTCAAACCTACTCTCTAAGGGGTTTTTCGGGGTGCTGAACACGAGTTTTTTCATCAAAGTTGCTCAAAAATTAACTCTGTTTAATCGCTTTCAAACCTACTCTCTAAGGGGTTTTTCGGGGTGCTGAACACGAATCTGAAGTCCGTTTTTCGATAAAACGCTTCCTTCATGGTTATTTTCGCGTTTTTTCATCAAAATTGCTCAAAAATTAACTCTGTTTAATCGCTTTCAAACCTACTCTCTAAGGGGTTTTTCGGGGTGCTGAACACGAATCTGAAGTCCGTTTTTCGATAAAACGCTTCCTTCATGGTTATTTTCGCGTTTTTTCATCAAAATTGCTCAAAAATTAACTCTGTTTAATCGCTTTCAAACCTACTCTCTAAGGGGTTTTTCGGGGTGCTGAACACGAATCTGAAGTCCGTTTTTCGATAAAACGCTTCCTTCATGGTTATTTTCGCGTTTTTTCATCAAAATTGCTCAAAAATTAACTCTGTTTAATCGCTTTCAAACCTACTCTCTAAGGGGTTTTTCGGGGTGCTGAACACGAATCTGAAGTCCGTTTTTCGATAAAACGCTTCCTTCATGGTTATTTTCGCGTTTTTTCATCAAAATTGCTCAAAAATTAACTCTGTTTAATCGCTTTCAAACCTACTCTCTAAGGGGTTTTTCGGGGTGCTGAACACGAATCTGAAGTCCGTTTTTCGATAAAACGCTTCCTTCATGGTTATTTTCGCGTTTTTTCATCAAAATTGCTCAAAAATTAACTCTGTTTAATCGCTTTCAAACCTACTCTCTAAGGGGTTTTTCGGGGTGCTGAACACGAATCTGAAGTCCGTTTTTCGATAAAACGCTTCCTTCATGGTTATTTTCGCGTTTTTTCATCAAAATTGCTCAAAAATTAACTCTGTTTAATCGCTTTCAAACCTACTCTCTAAGGGGTTTTTCGGGGTGCTGAACACGAATCTGAAGTCCGTTTTTCGATAAAACGCTTCCTTCATGGTTATTTTCGCGTTTTTTCATCAAAATTGCTCAAAAATTAACTCTGTTTAATCGCTTTCAAACCTACTCTCTAAGGGGTTTTTCGGGGTGCTGAACACGAATCTGAAGTCCGTTTTTCGATAAAACGCTTCCTTCATGGTTATTTTCGCGTTTTTTCATCAAAATTGCTCAAAAATTAACTCTGTTTAATCGCTTTCAAACCTACTCTCTAAGGGGTTTTTCGGGGTGCTGAACACGAATCTGAAGTCCGTTTTTCGATAAAACGCTTCCTTCATGGTTATTTTCGCGTTTTTTCATCAAAATTGCTCAAAAATTAACTCTGTTTAATCGCTTTCAAACCTACTCTCTAAGGGGTTTTTCGGGGTGCTGAACACGAATCTGAAGTCCGTTTTTCGATAAAACGCTTCCTTCATGGTTATTTTCGCGTTTTTTCATCAAAATTGCTCAAAAATTAACTCTGTTTAATCGCTTTCAAACCTACTCTCTAAGGGGTTTTTCGGGGTGCTGAACACGAATCTGAAGTCCGTTTTTCGATAAAACGCTTCCTTCATGGTTATTTTCGCGTTTTTTCATCAAAATTGCTCAAAAATTAACTCTGTTTAATCGCTTTCAAACCTACTCTCTAAGGGGTTTTTCGGGGTGCTGAACACGAATCTGAAGTCCGTTTTTCGATAAAACGCTTCCTTCATGGTTATTTTCGCGTTTTTTCATCAAAGTTGCTCAAAAATTAACTCTGTTTAATCGCTTTCAAACCTACTCTCTAAGGGGTTTTTCGGGGTGCATGGTTATTTTCGCGTTTTTTCATCAAAATTGCTCAAAAATTAACTCTGTTTAATCGCTTTCAAACCTACTCTCTAAGGGGTTTTTCGGGGTGCTGAACACGAATCTGAAGTCCGTTTTTCGATAAAACGCTTCCTTCATGGTTATTTTCGCGTTTTTTCATCAAAATTGCTCAAAAATTAACTCTGTTTAATCGCTTTCAAACCTACTCTCTAAGGGGTTTTTCGGGGTGCTGAACACGAATCTGAAGTCCGTTTTTCGATAAAACGCTTCCTTCATGGTTATTTTCGCGTTTTTTCATCAAAATTGCTCAAAAATTAACTCTGTTTAATCGCTTTCAAACCTACTCTCTAAGGGGTTTTTCGGGGTGCTGAACACGAATCTGAAGTCCGTTTTTCGATAAAACGCTTCCTTCATGGTTATTTTCGCGTTTTTTCATCAAAATTGCTCAAAAATTAACTCTGTTTAATCGCTTTCAAACCTACTCTCTAAGGGGTTTTTCGGGGTGCTGAACACGAATCTGAAGTCCGTTTTTCGATAAAACGCTTCCTTCATGGTTATTTTCGCGTTTTTTCATCAAAATTGCTCAAAAATTAACTCTGTTTAATCGCTTTCAAACCTACTCTCTAAGGGGTTTTTCGGGGTGCTGAACACGAATCTGAAGTCCGTTTTTCGATAAAACGCTTCCTTCATGGTTATTTTCGCGTTTTTTCATCAAAATTGCTCAAAAATTAACTCTGTTTAATCGCTTTCAAACCTACTCTCTAAGGGGTTTTTCGGGGTGCTGAACACGAATCTGAAGTCCGTTTTTCGATAAAACGCTTCCTTCATGGTTATTTTCGCGTTTTTTCATCAAAATTGCTCAAAAATTAACTCTGTTTAATCGCTTTCAAACCTACTCTCTAAGGGGTTTTTCGGGGTGCTGAACACGAATCTGAAGTCCGTTTTTCGATAAAACGCTTCCTTCATGGTTATTTTCGCGTTTTTTCATCAAAATTGCTCAAAAATTAACTCTGTTTAATCGCTTTCAAACCTACTCTCTAAGGGGTTTTTCGGGGTGCTGAACACGAATCTGAAGTCCGTTTTTCGATAAAACGCTTCCTTCATGGTTATTTTCGCGTTTTTTCATCAAAATTGCTCAAAAATTAACTCTGTTTAATCGCTTTCAAACCTACTCTCTAAGGGGTTTTTCGGGGTGCTGAACACGAATCTGAAGTCCGTTTTTCGATAAAACGCTTCCTTCATGGTTATTTTCGCGTTTTTTCATCAAAATTGCTCAAAAATTAACTCTGTTTAATCGCTTTCAAACCTACTCTCTAAGGGGTTTTTCGGGGTGCTGAACACGAATCTGAAGTCCGTTTTTCGATAAAACGCTTCCTTCATGGTTATTTTCGCGTTTTTTCATCAAAATTGCTCAAAAATTAACTCTGTTTAATCGCTTTCAAACCTACTCTCTAAGGGGTTTTTCGGGGTGCTGAACACGAATCTGAAGTCCGTTTTTCGATAAAACGCTTCCTTCATGGTTATTTTCGCGTTTTTTCATCAAAATTGCTCAAAAATTAACTCTGTTTAATCGCTTTCAAACCTACTCTCTAAGGGGTTTTTCGGGGTGCTGAACACGAATCTGAAGTCCGTTTTTCGATAAAACGCTTCCTTCATGGTTATTTTCGCGTTTTTTCATCAAAATTGCTCAAAAATTAACTCTGTTTAATCGCTTTCAAACCTACTCTCTAAGGGGTTTTTCGGGGTGCTGAACACGAATCTGAAGTCCGTTTTTCGATAAAACGCTTCCTTCATGGTTATTTTCGCGTTTTTTCATCAAAATTGCTCAAAAATTAACTCTGTTTAATCGCTTTCAAACCTACTCTCTAAGGGGTTTTTCGGGGTGCTGAACACGAATCTGAAGTCCGTTTTTCGATAAAACGCTTCCTTCATGGTTATTTTCGCGTTTTTTCATCAAAATTGCTCAAAAATTAACTCTGTTTAATCGCTTTCAAACCTACTCTCTAAGGGGTTTTTCGGGGTGCTGAACACGAATCTGAAGTCCGTTTTTCGATAAAACGCTTCCTTCATGGTTATTTTCGCGTTTTTTCATTGTTTGATCGCTTTCAAACCTACTCTCTAAGGGGTTTTTCGGGGTGCTGAACACGAATCTGAAGTCCGTTTTTTTCATCAAAAAATTGCTCAAAAGTTAACTCTGTTTAATCGCTTTCAAACCTACCCTCTAAGGGGTTTTTCGGGGTGCTGAACACGAATCTGGAGTCCGTTTTTCGATAAAACGCTTCCTTCATGGTTATTTTCGCGGTTTTTCATCAAAATTGCTCAAAAACTAACTCTGTTTAATCGCATTCAAACCTACTCTCTAAGGGGTTTTGCGGGGTGCTGAACACGAATCTGAAGTCCGTTTTTCGATAAAACGCTTCCTTCATGGTTATTTTCGCGTTTTTTCATCGAAATTGCTCAAAAATTAACTCTGTTTAATCGCTTTCAAACCTACTCTCCAAGGGGTTTTTCGGGGTGCTGAACACGAATCTGAAGTTCGTTTTTCGATAAAACGCTTCCTTCATGGTTATTTTCGCGTTTTTTCATCAAAATTGCTCAAAAATTAACTCTGTTTAATCGCTTTCAAACCTACTCTCTAAGGGGTTTTTCGGGGTGCTGAACACGAATCTGAAGTCCGTTTTTCGATAAAACGCTTCCTTCATGGTTATTTTCGCGTTTTTTCATCAAAATTGCTCAAAAATTAACTCTGTTTAATCGCTTTCAAACCTACTCTCTAAGGGGTTTTTCGGGGTGCTGAACACGAATCTGAAGTCCGTTTTTCGATAAAACGCTTCCTTCATGGTTATTTTCGCGTTTTTTCATCAAAATTGCTCAAAAATTAACTCTGTTTAATCGCTTTCAAACCTACTCTCTAAGGGGTTTTTCGGGGTGCTGAACACGAATCTGAAGTCCGTTTTTCGATAAAACGCTTCCTTCATGGTTATTTTCGCGTTTTTTCATCAAAATTGCTCAAAAATTAACTCTGTTTAATCGCTTTCAAACCTACTCTCTAAGGGGTTTTTCGGGGTGCTGAACACGAATCTGAAGTCCGTTTTTCGATAAAACGCTTCCTTCATGGTTATTTTCGCGTTTTTTCATCAAAATTGCTCAAAAATTAACTCTGTTTAATCGCTTTCAAACCTACTCTCTAAGGGGTTTTTCGGGGTGCTGAACACGAATCTGAAGTCCGTTTTTCGATAAAACGCTTCCTTCATGGTTATTTTCGCGTTTTTTCATCAAAATTGCTCAAAAATTAACTCTGTTTAATCGCTTTCAAACCTACTCTCTAAGGGGTTTTTCGGGGTGCTGAACACGAATCTGAAGTCCGTTTTTCGATAAAACGCTTCCTTCATGGTTATTTTCGCGTTTTTTCATCAAAATTGCTCAAAAATTAACTCTGTTTAATCGCTTTCAAACCTACTCTCTAAGGGGTTTTTCGGGGTGCTGAACACGAATCTGAAGTCCGTTTTTCGATAAAACGCTTCCTTCATGGTTATTTTCGCGTTTTTTCATCAAAGTTGCTCAAAAATTAACTCTGTTTAATCGCTTTCAAACCTACTCTCTAAGGGGTTTTTCGGGGAGCTGAACACGAATCTGAAGTCCGTTTTTCGATCAAACGCTTCCTTCATGGTTATTTTCGCGTTTTTTCATCAAAATTGCTCAAAAATTAACTCTGTTTAATCGCTTTCAAACCTACTCTCTAAGGGGTTTTTCGGGGTGCTGAACACGAATCTGAAGTCCGTTTTTCGATAAAACGCTTCCTTCATGGTTATTTTCGCGTTTTTTCATCAAAATTGCTCAAAAATTAACTCTGTTTTTATCGCTTTCAAACCTACTCTCTAAGGGGTTTTTCGGGGTGCTGAACACGAATCTGAAGTCCGTTTTTCGATAAAACGCTTCCTTCATGGTTATTTTCGCGTTTTTTCATCAAAATTGCTCAAAAATTAACTCTGTTTAATCGCTTTCAAACCTACTCTCTAAGGGGTTTTTCGGGGTGCTGAACACGAATCTGAAGTCCGTTTTTCGATAAAACGCTTCCTTCATGGTTATTTTCGCGTTTTTTCATCAAAATTGCTCACTCTGTTTAATCGCTTTCAAACCTACTCTCTAAGGGGTTTTTCGGGGTGCTGAACACGAATCTGAAGTCCGTTTTTCGATAAAACGCTTCCTTCATGGTTATTTTCGCGTTTTTTCATCAAAATTGCTCAAAAATTAACTCTGTTTAATCGCTTTCAAACCTACTCTCTAAGGGGTTTTTCGGGGTGCTGAACACGAATCTGAAGTCCGTTTTTCGATAAAACGCTTCCTTCATGGTTATTTTCGCGTTTTTTCATCAAAATGTCTCAAAAATTAACTCTGTGCTTCCTTCATGGTTATTTTCGCGTTTTTTCATCAAAATTGCTCAAAAATTAACTCTGTTTAATCGCTTTCAAACCTACTCTCTAAGGGGTTTTTCGGGGTGCTGAACACGAATCTGAAGTCCGTTTTTCGATAAAACGCTTCCTTCATGGTTATTTTCGCGTTTTTTCATCAAAATTGCTCAAAAATTAACTCTGTTTAATCGCTTTCAAACCTACTCTCTAAGGGGTTTTTCGGGGTGCTGAACACGAATCTGAAGTCCGTTTTTCGATAAAACGCTTCCTTCATGGTTATTTTCGCGTTTTTTCATCAAAATTGCTCAAAAATTAACTCTGTTTAATCGCTTTCAAACCTACTCTCTAAGGGGTTTTTCGGGGTGCTGAACACGAATCTGAAGTCCGTTTTTCGATAAAACGCTTCCTTCATGGTTATTTTCGCGTTTTTTCATCAAAATTGCTCAAAAATTAACTCTGTTTAATCGCTTTCAAACCTACTCTCTAAGGGGTTTTTCGGGGTGCTGAACACGAATCTGAAGTCCGTTTTTCGATAAAACGCTTCCTTCATGGTTATTTTCGCGTTTTTTCATCAAAATTGCTCAAAAATTAACTCTGTTTAATCGCTTTCAAACCTACTCTCTAAGGGGTTTTTCGGGGTGCTGAACACGAATCTGAAGTCCGTTTTTCGATAAAACGCTTCCTTCATGGTTATTTTCGCGTTTTTTCATCAAAATTGCTCAAAAATTAACTCTGTTTAATCGCTTTCAAACCTACTCTCTAAGGGGTTTTTCGGGGTGCTGAACACGAATCTGAAGTCCGTTTTTCGATAAAACGCTTCCTTCATGGTTATTTTCGCGTTTTTTCATCAAAATTGCTCAAAAATTAACTCTGTTTAATCGCTTTCAAACCTACTCTCTAAGGGGTTTTTCGGGGTGCTGAACACGAATCTGAAGTCCGTTTTTCGATAAAACGCTTCCTTCATGGTTATTTTCGCGTTTTTTCATCAAAATTGCTCAAAAATTAACTCTGTTTAATCGCTTTCAAACCTACTCTCTAAGGGGTTTTTCGGGGTGCTGAACACGAATCTGAAGTCCGTTTTTCGATAAAACGCTTCCTTCATGGTTATTTTCGCGTTTTTTCATCAAAATTGTTCAAAAATTAACTGAACACGAATCTGAAGTCCTTTTTTCGATAAAACGCTTCTTCATGGTTATTTTCGCGTTTTTTCATCAAAATTGCTCAAAAATAAACTCTGTTTAATCGCTTTCAAACCTACTCTAAGGGGTTTTTCGGGGTGCTGAACACGAATCTGAAGTCCTTTTTCGATAAAACGCTTCCTTCATGGTTATTTTCGCGTTTTTTCATCAAAATTGCTCAAAAATTAACTCTGTTTAATCGCTTTCAAACCTACTCTCTAAGGGGTTTTTCGGGGTGCTGAACACGAATCTGAAGTCCTTTTTTCGATAAAACGCTTCCTTCATGGTTATTTTCGCGTTTTTTCATCAAAATTGCTCAAAAATAAACTCTGTTTAATCGCTTTCAAACCTACTCTCTAAGGGGTTTTTCGGGGTGCTGAACACGAATCTGAAGTCCTTTTTTCGATAAAACGCTTCCTTCATGGTTATTTTCGCGTTTTTTCATCAAAATTGCTCAAAAATAAACTCTGTTTAATCGCTTTCAAACCTACTCTAAGGGGTTTTTCGGGGTGCTGAACGCGAATCTGAAGTCCTTTTTTTCGATAAAACGCTTCCTTCGTGGTTATTTTCGCGTTTTTTCATCAAAATTGCTCAAAAATTAACTCTGTTTAATCGCTTTCAAACCTACTCTCTAAGGGGTTTTTCGGGGTGCTGAACACGAATCTGAAGTCCTTTTTTTCGATAAAAACGCTTCTTCATGGTTATTTTCGCGTTTTTTCATCAAAATTGTTCAAAAATTAACTCTGTTTAATCGCTTTCAAACCTACTCTAAGGGGTTTTTCGGGGTGCTGAACACGAATCTGAAGTCCTTTTTTCGATAAAACGCTTCCTTCATGGTTATTTTCGCGTTTTTTTCATCAAAATTGCTCAAAAATAAACTCTGTTTAATCGCTTTCAAACCTACTCTAAGGGGTTTTTCGGGGTGCTGAACACGAATCTGAAGTCCTTTTTTCGATAAAACGCTTCCTTCATGGTTATTTTCGCGTTTTTTCATCAAAATTGCTCAAAAATAAACTCTGTTTAATCGCTTTCAAACCTACTCTAAGGGGTTTTTCGGGGTGCTGAACACGAATCTGAAGTCCTTTTTTCGATAAAACGCTTCCTTCATGGTTATTTTCGCGTTTTTTCATCAAAATTGCTCAAAAATTAACTCTGTTTAATCGCTTTCAAACCTACTCTCTAAGGGGTTTTTCGGGGTGCTGAACACGAATCTGAAGTCCTTTTTTCGATAAAACGCTTCCTTCATGGTTATTTTCGCGTTTTTTCATCAAAATTGCTCAAAAATTAACTCTGTTTAATCGCTTTCAAACCTACTCTCTGAGGGGTTTTTCGGGGTGCTGAACACGAATCTGAAGTCCTTTTTTCGATAAAACGCTTCCTTCATGGTTATTTTCGCGTTTTTTCATCAAAATTGCTCAAAAATAAACTCTGTTTAATCGCTTTCAAACCTACTCTCTAAGGGGTTTTTCGGGGTGCTGAACACGAATCTGAAGTCCTTTTTTCGATAAAACGCTTCCTTCATGGTTATTTTCGCGTTTTTTCATCAAAATTGCTCAAAAATAAACTCTGTTTAATCGCTTTCAAACCTACTCTCTAAGGGGTTTTTCGGGGTGCTGAACACGAATCTGAAGTCCTTTTTTTCGATAAAACGCTTCCTTCATGGTTATTTTCGCGTTTTTTCATCAAAATTGCTCAAAAATAAACTCTGTTTAATCGCTTTCAAACCTACTCTAAGGGGTTTTTCGGGGTGCTGAACACGAATCTGAAGTCCTTTTTCGATAAAACGCTTCCTTCATGGTTATTTTCGCGTTTTTTCATCAAAATTGCTCAAAAATAACTCTGTTTAATCGCTTTCAAACCTACTCTCTAAGGGGTTTTTCGGGGTGCTGAACACGAATCTCGAAGTCCTTTTTTCGATAAAACGCTTCCTTCATGGTTATTTTCGCGTTTTTTCATCAAAATTGCTCAAAAATAAACTCTGTTTAATCGCTTTCAAACCTACTCTCTAAGGGGTTTTTCGGGGTGCTGAACACGAATCTGAAGTCCCTTTTTCGATAAAACGCTTCCTTTATGGTTATTTTCGCGTTTTTTCATCAAAATTGGTCAAAAATTAACTCTGTTTAATCGCTTTCAAACCTACTCTCTAAGGGGTTTTTCGGGGTGCTGAACACGAATCTGAAGTCCTTTTTTCGATAAAACGCTTCCTTCATGGTTATTTTCGCGTTTTTTCATCAAAATTGCTCAAAAATTAACTCTGTTTAATCGCTTTCAAACCTACTCTCTAAGGGGTTTTTCGGGGTGCTGAACACGAATCTGAAGTCCTTTTTTCGATAAAACGCTTCCTTCATGGTTATTTTCGCGTTTTTTCATCAAAATTGCTCAAAAATTAACTCTGTTTAATCGCTTTCAAACCTACTCTCTAAGGGGTTTTTCGGGGTGCTGAACACGAATCTGAAGTCCTTTTTCGATAAAACGCTTCCTTCATGGTTATTTTCGCGTTTTTTCATCAAAATTGCTCAAAAATAAACTCTGTTTAATCGCTTTCAAACCTACTCTCTAAGGGGTTTTTCGGGGTGCTGAACACGAATCTGAAGTCCTTTTTTCGATAAAACGCTTCCTTCATGGTTATTTTCGCGTTTTTTCATCAAAATTGCTCAAAAAATTAACTCTGTTTAATCGCTTTCAAACCTACTCTTAAGGGGTTTTTCGGGGTGCTGAACACGAATCTGAAGTCCTTTTTCGATAAAACGCTTCCTTCATGGTTATTTTCGCGTTTTTTCATCAAAATTGCTCAAAAATAAACTCTGTTTAATCGCTTTCAAACCTACTCTAAGGGGTTTTTCGGGGTGCTGAACACGAATCTGAAGTCCTTTTTTCGATAAAACGCTTCATGGTTATTTTCGCGTTTTTTCATCAAAATTGCTCAAAAATTAACTTGTTTAATCGCTTTCAAACCTACTCTCTA
>JAVIWC010009420.1:0-13910 GCA_031894815.1 Creontiades dilutus | reverse complement strand
ATTTTCTTCCTTTTAACCCCTTCTAAAATCAACGCTACATCCTAGGCCTGGTTTCCCTAATACTCAAGCGAACCACTCATATCATTTCGGAGCGGTCTCGAATTTAAATCTCCCCTGCTAGGCCTATTCATCTCCCCGTGATCGTCTTCCAAATACGACCCGTAAAAGGCTGCAACCTAGAAATCTCGTAACAGCGTAGTTTGCAGAGGTCAGTTTCATTCCGGGAAAATTTGTCATCGGATAGCCTCAGCAGAGTCACCAGCGCGACCTTGTCCTGCGTCGGCAATTCCTCCGGAAAGTTAAATGGCCGTCTGTTACTGGGTGATTGACATCACATCAAACGGAGAGACTTGACCATGACCGTTCAGATTCATACCTCATTTATCCCCGTATTTATTCATATTATTTTGGTATTCATTTTATTTTATTTCATTTATTTATTGGTATTTATTTCCCCCCGTTCGCCTGGCAGAAGTGTAGCTTCTTCTTAGTGCCTAGAGAGAACGACGGATACATTACCGTATCATCACGTATTACAGCTATCCTTACTGTTGAGATATATTGTCTCCTACAATATTGATCAACATCAACCCAAGCTTATTCGTAGTTAGGGAAAGTTTGTTTTTCATTAAAGTTTGTGATATTCATGCGAAATACTTGTTCTCCTTTTTAACAGATTATGAGACTTAGTTTTTGAGCGAAAAATGAGCGCTAATTTGCTTAAAATTGAGCCGCTGGGGCGGGAAAACTATGACACATGGAAGATGCACGTTGAAGCGCTATTAACGAAAAATGACTTCTTGGGTTATGTTAATGGAGATATACTGAAGCCAGCAGAAGACGAGGCCGCAAGAGAATGGGAGGTGGCAGACGGAAAAGCTAAGGCGGACATCATTCTTTCCATTGGTTCGAGTGAATTGAAGCAAGTAAGAGGCTGTAGATCTGCTAAGGAAGTATGGGATAAGCTAAGTTCAATTTACGAGTCAAAAGGACCAGCTAGAAAAGCGTCATTGTTGAAAAGCTTAGTTTTGAAAAAGTTGAAACCAGGAGATGATGTAAGGGACCATTTGAATGATTTTTTTGACGTAGTTGACAAACTTGAAAATATGGACGTTGTCATAAATAGCGATCTTCTCACGATAATGCTGTTGTACTCCCTGCCACGAGATTTTGAAAATTTTCGAATCGCGATTGAATCAAGGGATTCGCTACCGTCCCCTCAAGCCCTGAAGGTCAAGATAATAGAGGAAAGCGAAGCGCGGAAAGAGGCAGGATCCGATATTGATGAGCAAAATGCATTTTTAGGGAAGAGTCAGATGCGTCAAAGATTCGCGGAATAAGTCTCATAATCTGTTAAAAAGGAGAACAAGTATTTCGCATGAATATCACAAACTTTAATGAAAAACAAATTTTCCCTAACTACGAATAAGCTTGGGTTGAAGTTGATCAATATTGTAGGAGACAATATATCTCACAAATATCGAGACCTGATATTTGTTCTGCGGTCGGAATTTTATCACGGAGAGTGGAAAAGCCAACTCAAAGTGACTGGAATGCAGTGAAGAGGGTAGTGTCAATATGGGTCAAGAGGTCGCGATTATCGGCGAAATTAAAAATATTCCGCGGGCATCGGGATTCGAACGCATTATCTTCCGATTATGAGTCTAACACGCTATCAACTCCGCTACAACGGAAGGGTTAGCGATTAGCTATTGGTAATGATATAGAAAATGAACTTTGGGTAGAGCGTGAATCGTAATAGCCCCGGGCCCGTGCCGTGAGGGGTGATAAGGAGGAGATGACCTCCTCGAAAGGTCAAACACAATGATGACAACAGGTATCAGAACGACGTATTACGAGTGTCATCTCACCGTTGTAAAAAGAAAAAAAAGTCATACTAAGTATGTGTCACCAAGTTGTAATTCAAGCACCATTGTAATCAGCTCACCTTAAGTAATGATATAGAAATTATTACGAGCGTCGTAATTTGGTCTGAGGTAGAAAATAATTTCGTCGGTATCATCTAGAGGTGAGGAAGGGTCACGCTTATCTGTTCCACATCCCGACAGCGTGATATATTTCAATATACTTACTTATGATTCATCGCTATCCACTCTATAGCATGTAGGTAAAAATTATTAAGAGTGTCATCTCACCTTTATAAAAAGTCATACTAGGTAGGTACTCACACAATTGTATGTATTTTTCCTTCTGAGGGTCAAGATCTTAAATCTATATCATATTAACTTTATTTATCCATCTTCGTTCGTCGAAACCCAACAATTTCTACAAGTTGAGAGCATAACAGCGTTAGAGTTGAAAAATTAATTATTTTGTCCAATGTTGCCCCATTCATTTGAATATACAAGAAATTAAAATAAAAATCAAAGTTGATTTAAACTATCGAGCCCTGTTGAATTTCCATAAGGATGAAGGTGTGGTTCATTTGTGGAAAACACATTGTGAATACTACACCTTGTAACTTAGTACATAAAGTGGTTGATGGTAATTAAAAAGACGTATCAGTTTTTAAAAATTTATTACTATTTTCCTCCATTTATAAATACAATAGTTTCACATTTCTGAAATTACCTCAATGTTCTACATTACCAATATGTGTACAATCAATGTCTAAAACTTAGGGAAGAGATATAAAACAAAAAATTACGAAGTTCGATTAGACCCATTCATTTTGGGCCTTAACATTTTTTATGAAGGACGAGCCTTTTACATTTACAACGTGTTTACAACTTTACAACGGAAATATAAAAATTTAAAAATATACATTGTTGAACTTAGGGAATATTTTTCAGCCTATATTATAAAGCATACAATCCACAACCTGCAAGTATTGAAGAATATATTAAACATGCACCACAATGGTTAAATTTAATTTGTTCTCCAATCAAACGGGTTTACTTGGATTATGAAATCCAAAATTTTTTATCGACAACAGGTTTTCTTTTTACATCTGGACGTAAAAATATTTCCCAATGTTATATAACCAATGATCAATTAGTAAAATTTTTTGCAAATCATGTCTAATAAAATGGGGGTATGGGGTTTAAATTTACATTGCAGCTACGAAAATTTTAAAATACATATTGCTGAATATTAATATAACTATGTTGATCAGAGAGATAAAGTAGCGACAGAGTTCGCATAGCTAAAATCAAGCATGCTCTAGCTAAAGGTTATTTGCCATCGTGGACAAATGAACAATTTATTGTCTCACGAATACGTGCGAACGATAACGCACCAACCTATAATCTGCAAGATTTCTACGGCAAAGATGTGAAAGGAATATTTTACGAGCAAGAGATGATGAAAACAAACTTTCCTGATCATTATTTAGTTGAAAAAATATTAGGACATAAGAATGGTAAAACTAGTAAAATGGCTGGGATTTGACAAGACTGATAATACATGGGAAAATGAGAAAAATATTCAACCTTGAAATTTGTAAATATATATATTTTATTGTATTCAATATCACATTGAAGTAGTAGATATAACTGTAATTATTATTGTATTTATGTAAGTGACATATTTATATACATAATAAGACATAACAACTATTATCGATTTATGAGTTTGATTTCTTTTGAACCTTTGTAACCATAAGGAATAGTGTGTACGCCGTCTTCCAGAGTCATCCGTTTATCATTAAAAAAAAAAAAAAAAAAAAAAAAAAAAAAAATTAGAGACCAACTTTACAATGCTCGGTTGTTGTGACGTTGTGTAATTTGGAAGTTATCTTCCTAAAATTACAGTATAATACACTGTGTTCCTTCAAAGTTTTGAGGAAATCTTCAAATTTTATTTTTTTCCTAACACAAGTTTTTTCAACTCCCTTACATTTCATAATATATTTACTTGCAAAAGCTAATACTACACAATTTAGTTCTAAGAGCTACCACTTCTTTAATGGTGAGAGATTTTGTCTCATCCTTCAACTTACCAACCACTTTCTTATTCTCTGTTGAGAAACAGAAGTGTTCTTTAGGGTAGTCACTAAAATCCATAAATTCTAAAAAGATTCGTTTTCAAAGAATTATAAATGTTTGTTGACTTCACATCCAAAATATAGGCGTCGGTGTCCATATAAACTAAATCTACGTTATGTACTCCTCCTAGAGCTGGTCTAAGAGTGTCGTAAAATAACCTATACATATATTCTTTAGAAATTTCTAAGATAGCGAACCCTACATAGATTGGAGCATCAGACAAGACTTTTCGTCTATCCATACTCACACCCAATATCTGATCTTCTTGAAATATGTATCGATCTACAAAATTAGGCTTTGCTGATAATTTTAACATTTCGTCGTTAGAAGTAACTAGCCGGAAATCTTTAAAATGACGCTTGTTCATCATTGACCGACCAAATACTGCGTTGTTAGCTAATTTATAATAATCTTTTTAAAAAATCTGACGTTGAAACTGCTCTCAGAGCAGTGTTGAAATCCATGTAATCAGAGAGCCAATTAGATTGTTTGAAACGTAGGATTCTATGAACTTTAGAAATTCTTAAGCCTTTCTCAAGGGCTTGACAAAGGTTTAAATGGTGTGTCACATAGTGTTTCTTATTATGTAATGATGTTAATAGCTTCTTAACTTTACCATCAGGAGGACACAATGACTCGGGGAAAAAAGGTAAATCCTAGTGTAAATCATGTATATGCTCAGGGTATTCTACATCAACATCAAAAACATATCCATAATCACCATTCACATCAAGATTGTAGTAATCTTTGGACTGTATGTCATCAATCCATTTGAATTCACCGTATGGAAGTGAACGCCCCATTGCATATCCATAAAGGTTGTTCACATCAAGATTTATATATAATGTGATTAGACGGTTTTGAGGGATTGTATGTTTCTGGTATCTGTGGATTATTTGCTACTACAGCGTGTCTCTTGAAACATTGGGTAATCCCGCCTCTGATACCTGTTTCAATAAACTGAAGCGCTCAGCGAGCTCGGTCGAAAAGCATGGCCGGGAGGGGCCGATGCCTCGGTGGAAGGCATTCTGGTTCTACGCTTTATGGAAGGACTACACGACGCCAGTATTCGGGAACGCGTGATGATGGTGTGGCCGAGGACCATGCAGGACGCTCTGACAGTAGCATTGCGCATGGAGGCTGTGTCGCAACTTCCCCGGCCGGTGCCAAGCAGGGTGGCCGGAGCACGTGAACAGCTGCCTGAAGGACGCACACAGCAGGTAGGCTATCGGTGCTATATTTGTGACAGCCCCGGCCATGGCTTCCGGCAGTGCCCTTTCCGTCGCAATCTCAACCAGGGAAACGGCAAGCGGTCAGACTAACGGGCCAAGCCGTGACCGCTACCAACGGCCCACCAAGAGAAAGTCAAGAGGAGGAGGTCAGTCGCAGGGCTACGTCGTCGGCAGCAATTTTGCTACGGGGCTCGGTGAATGGAACGCCCTGCGAGATGGTGGTGGATACGGGCTCATCGAAGACAATCGTCAGTGGTCACGTCGCTTCCCTGGCCAAAGCCGTGATCCGGAATAACAACTCTGTGTACATCCGGTCCATCACAGGCGACAGGATCAGAATTCTCGGTCAAGCCGAAGTGGTTCTGGACCTAGGAGATGGCCGGGCCTGGCAGCACACTGTCCTAGTGGCGGATGTTTACGATTCCTGCGTCTTGGGTCTCGACTTCCTGGAGGCACATGACTGTTCCATAGATGTACCAAACGCTGTTGTGACTGTTCGGGGTAGCCCGGTGGTGGGGTTAGGACGGTCCGGCGGCCTGCTCCTGGATGGGTGCATTGTGGAGGAGCCTGAAGAACCCTCAGACGATAACCGGGAGTGCCAGGAACTGGGTTTCTTGGAAGACAGGTGTTTAGCAGTGGCTGACACACCCGACGGGCCACCAGGGGTACCGGAACACGTGCAATACTTATTCTCGACGACAAGTGCGACGTTGGAACACGGACAGCAGCAGCAGGTTGCCAGTTTGCTGACGGAGTTTGCCGACATCTTTGCAAGTAGCAGCGCGGATTTAGGAAGGATTGAAGGGTGTAATCACACCGTGGATGTGGGGTCGAGCCATCCAATTCGCCAGCCACCGAGGAGGCTGCCGCCCTTCCGCTTGAAGGAGGTGGATTCCCTGGTTCGCGAGATGGAGTCCAAGGGCATCGTGGAGCCATCTAAAAGCCCCTGGGCTAGTCCGATTGTGCTAGTCAAGAAGAAAGATGGGAGCACTAGGTTCTGTGTGGATTACCGCAAACTGAACGATGTTACCAAGAAGGACTCGCACCCCCTCCCAAAGATTGATGAGTTGGTCTGTGGCCTGGCCGGAAGCAGCTGGTATTCGACCCTTGATCTTCAGAGTGGTTACTGGCAAATCCCCATGCATGAGGGGGATAAGGAAAAGACGGCGTTCTGCACACCGTGGGGCCTGTGGCAGTTCAAGGTGATGCCTTTTGGGCTAACGAACGCACCAGCTACCTTTCAACGAGCCATGGCGAGGCTATTACACAATCAGATTCGCTTGGGGTGGGTGAAGGTATACCTAGATGACGTCTTGGTACACGCCAGAACCTTCGATGAACAGATGAACTGTCTCCGGGAAGTTTTCGAGGTCTTGCGGGCAGGGAATGTCAAGCTCAACCCGAAGAAGTGCAGGCTGTTCTCTCGAGAGGTCTCGTATTTGGGGTACAAGGTCTCGAAGGATGGCATAGCAGCAGAAGACCATAAGACGGAAAAGGTGAGGAACTGGCCCATCCCCAAGGATGCGAAGGAGCTGAAGTCGTTTGTGGCTTTCTGTTCTTACTACAGGGGGTTTGTGGAAGACTTCGCGCTACGGGCGGAACCGCTGTACGAGCTGCAAGACTCCAAGGATGCCTTCGTGTGGTCCGAGGAATGCCAACGGGCGTTCGATGACCTGAAGGAAACTCTCACGGGTCCTCCGGTGCTCGGGCATGTTGTCCCCGGTGCGCAGTTCATACTGGACACCGACGCCTCGGACAAGGCGGTTGGGGCTGTTCTGTCGCAGGTTCAGGATGGAAAGGAGCGAGTTTTGGCCTACTTCAGTCGGTGTCTACGCAAAGCCGAAAGGAATTATTGCACCACGCGGAAGGAGCTCTTGAGTCTGGTCCTGGCATTGAAGCACTTCAAATCCTACGGCCTGGAATGCTGCAAATTCTTGGTGCGGACGGATCACGCATCACTGCAGTGGCTGAGAAACTTCCGGGAGCTGGATGGACAGCTGGCAAGGTGGATGGAGGGAATTTCTCGGTACAACTTCGCAGTGGTGCATCGGCCGGGAAAGGAGCACGCCAATGCTGACGGGTTATCACGGAGACCGTGTGAGCAGCTCGGATGTCGGTACTGTGTGCGTCAAGAGGAAAGGTTCGAGGAGGTGGTGGACGGACGGCTGGTGAAGTTGGAGTCGCGGGACGAAGATTGGGTAGCTGATCAGCTTGAAGATCCGGACTTGAGGGTGGTATATCACTGGGTGCAACGGGGAACTAAACCAGAATGGCAAGAGGTGGTCGAACATGACACAGTTCCGAAGACGTTGTGGGCCATGTATGACATGCTGACGTTGCGGGGTCAACTTCTGGTGCGTCGTTGGGGTGAAGGAAGGTGGATGAAAGAGCAGGTGCTGGTGCCGAGGAAGAGGCAGGCGGAAGTGGTGCAGCAGGCTCACGGACTGGGCCATTTTGGACGGCGGAAGACGTTATCCGGGATTCGAGTGCGGTATTACTGGCCGGGAATGACGGGGGATGTGAAGCTGGCCTGTAAGGCCTGTGACGTTTGCGCTAGGAAGGGAAAATCTGGCGTCATGAAGAAGGCTCCTATGCAGAAGTACATTTCCGGGGTTCCGTTTGAGCGCCTGTGCATCGACTTGGTGGGACCACTCCCGACGACGAAAAGGGGGCATAGGCATGCAGTGGTGGTAGTGGACTCATTCACCAAATGGCCTGAAGTTTTTCCTGTGCCAGATACAAAGGCGGAGACAGTGGCAAAAGGGCTTGTGGAAACGGTGATTGCTCGGTTTGGAGTTCCGAGGGAGTTGCATTCCGACCAGGGACGTACCTTCGAAGCCGACGTGTTCAAGAGCATTGTGCAGCTGCTGGGGATTCACAAAACAAGAACAACGCCTATGCGTCCTCAAAGCGACGGTCAGGCGGAACGCTTCATCAGAACGCTGAAGGAGATGCTGTCCAAGGTGGTGGGGGCAAATCAGCGGGAATGGGACGACCATTTGCCATTCGTTCTTCTGGCTCTTCGTGCTGCCGAGCATAGCTCCACCGGGTTCAGTCCTGCCCGGCTTACGTTAGGACGGGAGCTCAGCCTACCGGTGGTGATGCTGACCGGCCCTGCACCAGGTTCCTGCTCGCTTCCCGGGTACGGACGGCAGCTCCAGGATCTCATGGAGGAGGCGAGGGGCTTGGCAAGTCAGCAGTTGCAGCGCGTATCTTCCGAGGCCAAGCGCAGGTATGATGTGCACGCTGTGCGGCCGAAGTTCAAGACTGGGGACCAGGTCTGGTATCACTGGCCGAAGCGAAGAATAGGGGTCTGCGCCAAGCTCCAGTCGGACTGGGTCGGCCCGTGCCACGTGCTGAAGCAGCTTTCGGACGTCCTCTACCAGGTGAAGCCTCCCAGGGCAAGAGCAAGAGTGGTGCACGCCGACAAGCTGGCCCCCTGTGAACCACTTTCGCGGGAAGGTTAGCAGTGTAGGGACGCGAGTCCCTAGAACTCGTTGGTTACGTCATGTGTTTTGTGTTGTTGTGTGTGAATTCGTGCGACAAAATATTACGAGAATAAAACCCCGTTCAAACTGACCGTTCCACGTATTGTTTTCCTAACAATATCGATATCCTTGAGAATTTCCAGTTTTACTCCTGTCTTCTTTAACACATTCAACGCGGGACTGCTTTGGCCGCCGCCTTCCCCCTGACGGGTGATTTCGATTGCCCCAGCGCCCGGTACGAAATCTCACCCCTCATGTGAGGGGTCCCGCCACTGCTTTCAAAAGAGGGCGTGGTTACCTCCCGCGGATGTATTTAGTATTTCCAACATTGCAGGCATTTTTTCCCTGGCGCTAACCGTTTCTTTCAAAACAACAGTGTTTTCAGGATTATGTAGGCCGACTTATGTAGGTAATTCACCTGCTGCTTTGTTTTCGACGCCTGTTTCATTTATACCAAATTTACCATGCACTACGATTCATTATTCATACCAATTTATGATACCAAAATAAAATGTATACCAAATTTACTATGCACTACAATTTATTATGCATACCAATTTATGATTTCAGCTAACTTTCAACTAAGGTAATTTTCATATGAGTCCTGGAAACAGATACTCACTTGTATGCAGTAGTTTCTCCAAATGTATATTACGCAATGATTTTTATATGCAATAAATCACTGATGTTGGTGGGTAGAAATACTACCTTACTAGCACTGAAATGCAAGAATCGGGTAAAGTGGGTAAAAATACGTAAAATATCAACAATACAACAAAGTTTATTTTCAAGTATTATTTACAATAATTTCATTTTATTCATAAAAAATCAATCTATGTTGAAGAAGTAGGTGCTAATTATTGATGGCAGGCGAAACTTACTTCTATATGATGGCTAAAGAGCTTTGGTCCATCTAGAAACAAGACAAAAAAAAATGTATATATATAATAATAATAAATTTGATAGGTAGGTAGTAAATACTTGGTAAAAAGGTTCGGGGCGGACACCTGTTCTTTACGCCTTCAGCCGTTTTGAAAACCCTCAACACCACGATGGCGTGCGGGACTGCAGCTTTACTCCTACATTGGCTAACTTACCGCCATGTTTTTGTCTAATATTTGCTAGTATACAACTCATCTAAGCTGTTCTCATGCACTTACTAACCTGGAATAATGATATTTTAAAGAAAATCGAAGAGAAAATGACACTTACCGTGGTTTTTGCAGTGATTTGCGAAGGACTCGAATCTGCGCCGTTTCGTTGGTTTTTTGGCCGACATGAACGATAAACTTCAGAACTGACCCCCTCCCACGGTGGCTGGGAGGTTACTAAAGGCCGGGAAAACAAGAGCGATAACCTTAGTGGTGTTATAACTCAGGCAAAAGAGAAATTCCGATTCTTTGTCATCAACCCCTCAAATAAGGGGTCCCGTCACTGGTGATACCTGCCCAACCCCTCAAATGAGGGGTTGCCGCGTTGAATGTGTTAAGATAGCCTCCCAAAAATATCCGGGAGATGTAAAATGCCAGGATGGATCTATTTGATAATGAAGCCGGCTAACGTTACGATCATAGAAAATAGAATACAGTAGAAGGGGCAGAGACGCCCGCCGGCAGTGAAGGGAATGGCACCAGCCCGCCCGACTCTACCCCCACTCCTACTCGATCGCCTCACGCTATTCACTTAAGGTGTGGTTATGAGACCGGTTTCCCCGACGCGGCTGCGGCCGGCCGCGCGTCTCGGCGGCTACAGGATTGAAAACCGCTACAGGCCAGACGCCGCGGCTGCGACCAAAAAAATTCACGGCGGCGATATGCAAACCCTCACCGCTTGTTTTACGTTGGAAGATCTTTAAACAGGGTGAAGGCAGGAGATGTATAGGCAGGAATAGTGTCGGTTGTCAATATTCTTTATTTAACTATCAAACTCCTACCTAAGGAAAAGACGGCAAAGAAAATCTCTTTCAGAATTTTCGGTTCCGATGTATATGTCTTAAAATTGGCTCACCAACCGTGATCGAACTCTTCGTTGTGTTCGCACAAGCAGTTGGAGAAACAAATCGCGAAGGCACAACAAACTAATGAAAAATCAAATCACCAAACGACAAAAAAAATTTAACAATGTTCTTAACTTTCTGATTTTAATTGCGAAAAGGAAAAATTACGGTGACGGATCTTCACGATACAAGATTACTCTGGACTGGTGAGAGGAAGATGACGCTACTCCCATCTAGCGAATCTCTTTGAAACTTCCTTTCCCCCATCGCTAGAGGGTCCCAATGAGGCGCCCTTGTTTTTCGTGAATTACAGAATTGAGCTACTCATTGGCGGGGGAACTCGTTAATCACATTTTTCTGTTTGCATTTTGTCAGCATTGCTGATAGCATTTTTCCTCACTTGTGATTGTACAATGAAATTCACGCACGAGGCTGCAGGAGATACTCTGGCGAAGAGGGCAATGGTTCCGGACGCACTCTAGCAGGATTTAGCCCAACCATTTCGTCCATTCGCCTTCCCCGTTGTCAAGTGATTGTTGTACATTCCGATTCGTGAACTATTAATCCGAATTGATGTTTAGTCCGCGTGAGGCCGAGTGAAACGTATCGTTTTACTAAAAAGTTCAAATTCGTTTAAATTCAAGCTCCAAAGAGAGCGGAAAAAAGATTGATGGTTGGACGAAATCCCGCTAAAAACCGTCATCGCCATCTTTGCCTCCTGCTGGCCGCCAGCCGCGCCGCGAGGCAACACTTGCACAGCGCGGCGCGGCTCGCGGCTGTGTAGGTACATGCAGAAATCGACGGCCGCAGCCGCCGGCCGCAGACGCGCCGGGGAAACCACACCTTTACGCACTGTTGACCTAAGTTTTCCTTCGTTAAAGGGCAAAAATGAACAATGCAACTCTTATTTTTGGTAATAACCAGTATAATTACACTTAGGGGTATTACATTGTTGTGTGAAATACAAAATACGAAACAAAATTAATGTTATTGTCCTTTGAATGGAATGATTTCGTTATTTTTCGTTCATACGCGATGTGTGTGCAAATCATCATTGAAGGTTTTCAAATGGTGGTGCATTCTAATTGTCAAATACATCTGACCAATTGCTTTGATAAGTGATGTATAATGTGTTTCTTTTTCTGAAAAATGAGCTGTTATCAAAAAAATTCTTCCCAATGCACTGTTTTAACAAAAGGACTGTAATTGCCGCCGAGTCCGCTGTTAATTCTTTCCCGGTCTGTTTGCACCTAAATATTTTTTCACCAATCGTTCGAATATTAATAACATCTTTATCTAGCGTAACTCATTCTCCACGGTCCTTTATTGCAAGAAGACCTTTTCCATTGGTGTTAATATTTTTTTCAATAGCTTCTAGACACGCTTCACATTTTGGCAACAAGTTCAGTTTTCTTCATCACTCTACGTTTATATCAGTCTACGCTCAACTGTAATGCTAATTATGCAATAAAGTTATATGATTTAAAAATAAATAAATAAGTAAAATAAAAAAATAAAATAAAAAAGTTCAGTTTTCGTACGATGAATCCTGAAATTCAAGAAAACACTTTAAAAAAAATGATACTATGATATGGAATAAATAATTTTAATAATTACAATAATGATAACAAGAATAATAATTATAATAATTTTATTTAATGTATTCTCCAAATAACTTTGAGATTATTCATTTTTATAATCATCTTATGTAGTATTTCCAAATCAAAGTCGACCTTTTCCAAAAAGGTTTCGAAATTTTTCTCTAAAATTCTATCGAAAATATAGAAATCTATTTGAAAAATGTCGAAATCGATTTGGGAAATGTCAGTTTTTATTTGGAAAGTGTAGTATTCAATTTGGAAATGCTATATTTCGTACCTGATATGTATTCGACAATAACTTTCTGCCACGTTCGATACATGGGTATCTTTGATAGATACGTACTGTGCACTGTCTTCCACGGCCAACCATTTTTTAGAGCCATTGCAATAGCCATTCCAAGAAAATTCGCTAATAAATTTAAAATAAGCTCGGGACAGAAAATATATACGAAGGTGTCAATACTAAGGAACATTGAACAGAACTCTCTTCGTGGTGTAAGTACCTACCCATGTTTGACAGCCGCCATGTTGTACTGGCGCACACGTAACTTGCCTATCGTTATAGCTAACTGAATAATTATCAAATACAACCAACATTAGCATACCAGGTTAATTTTCGGTTGACAGTGCTTAGGGTAAGCATTGAAACTGATGGCAAGGGGTCATTAAAACGGCGATTGGCCGAAGTCAAATTCTTTGAAGTATTGAGAACATAAAAAAAACCTTGTATTTGGAGGTTTCAAATTCTCTCATCTCACGGCTACTATCCATTTTTTTTCTTTTATTTTCATCTGAATGAAATCTGTCAACAATGATAATTCAAGTGAGGACGTTATCAGAAGTTAACTAGTGTTAGTAGTAACTATAAATTTAGGGCTACACGAGGCACTTCAATACTAACCGTGGAAGGATAAATAGTAATTAATCACATCAAACTGTAACTGTATTTAGGTAATTAATTACTGATTATTATAATCATCAGATAGACACTTATTTGTGGAGAGTTATGAGAGGAACATCAGTCTTGTCCCATTCCATCGTGGTGCAACCGAATGCGGCGTAGCAAGGATACACACTGTTAATTTCTCGATAATATTAAAGGAAGGAACGAAACAATAATCACTTATAATAGTAAGAAACGAAACTAAACGAAAGAAACGAAATTATGAACACTTTAGCAAGTAAATACAACCGGAAGTACGGGATGCAGCTAACACTTTTTAGCGATCTCGCTTGGAGCTCGGGTGCGTAGGAGTGGGGATGGAGCCCGGCGGTCGGTGCCACCCACCTCCCGACGCCTGCCGCTTCTACTTTACTCTATGTTCTGTGGTTACGATAAATTTCATAAACATCTGCTAACAAAAGAATATTGAACTTCAAGTACAATTCTGCATATTGCATTAAATTTTTGAATTTTGAAATGATTCCAAACGGCATAAGCGTGATTATAATCCTCATCAGTAATGTCTTCTTGTGTTAGGTCAGAGTAAAATGCTTCCTTAGGAGGTAAACAATTTTCTTCCAGAACATTCCAGTGTTTTATGCAAGAGTAAGAGTAGACTAATTTTCTCAAAAGATGACGTCTA
>JAVIWC010009419.1:0-13912 GCA_031894815.1 Creontiades dilutus | reverse complement strand
GATGTTTTCCCATCCAACTGCCCTCCCTCGCCCCTCGCACGCCTGATCTATCGACTCGCGTTTCGAGTTCCTTTGTGGTCGCGTAGGGGGAAAACCTTGTCGAATACCCCGTAGCCCCCTTGATCACTCATTTTCCTATTAGTTATATTGCTTAGTTGAACAATTTTCCAAAACGTAATCGCGGTCAATCGTTTCAATACCCGACGCTCTTCAAGTTTTCGGGCTCCGCTCCCAGGACGTTATCAACTCTTCTAATGTGTCCGAACCGAAGTGAATCTGGTGAAAAATGGAGGTGCACAAAGACATTTTAATCTGTCCGCGACTCGAAACCTCGCCCCGATATATTGGATTCCTCCTAAGAAGATCACGGCCTGCGGATTTCATCAAATACTCCGAATCGACTGAACCACGGTGATACACGCACATTTCACTCCGTTGATTTGACTCGACGATTTCCAATCAATCGTCCACAGCGCTTGGGGTGTTGAGACACCTATCGGAATTTCTCCGTTTTTTTCCCAATCCCTCGACTTTCTCGCAAAGGTAAGTCTGTGTTCCTCTTCTTATTAACTATTCAATGTGCCTATCCATTGTAATCATAAACACCAATATCATTAGTTACGATGACCTACAAAGAAATGGGCCACGTTATGTACCTAACTACGATATGGCTGGTAGGGAAGGAGAGCAATGCTAATCGGATTGATCGTCGAGAGCGTTAGGTAACCTTGTTTTAGGTTTTTTGTTGTCAAGGGAGAATGTATTGTTTTTCCCCTAAATTCCAATTGACGGTAAAAACCCAAATACATTTACCTACTGTTGATGTATTAATGTAAAAAACTTCTCAGAATTCATGCGACTATTTTCGGAATCCATTGTGATTACCTTGTAGGAGCCTTGTAGTCTTTACATTACTAATCCTATGTAGGTACGAAATATGGTATGGGTGCACCCTTATTCAGAAATGTTTTAAAGCTACATTAATTACATGTTTTATAATCAACATAATTTTCTAAACCTCTATATTTTTAAATATCTAATTTGATAAGTGAATCAATGAAAGATACCACGCATTTTGGACATAGACATGTTTATTGGCTGGGAGTCAAGGAATTTTTTCCGACTTTTTTTTCTCCACACAAAATGCAACGCTCCGGCACTTTAGATTAATAAATAATTAATCTAATGTGAGAAATTCTTCACGTCCGATTCAAGCTGGAATTGATCCAAACCTCGATGAATCAGTTTCTCGAATTCAAATTCAAGTGTCGCATTGATTTCGGTGTCTATTTAAATTTCGTAGTTTGCTAAAAATTAAGGGGAAAGCACCAGTAGTGGAAATGTTAAGAAAATCTTGTGTGATTGTTTGTGTTACCTCATAAATTTTTAGCTCTCAAATTTTTTCTTGGGTGTCTACACGTTCTTCAGACATTTTTAGTTGAGTTTGAAGAAATAGAGTCAAATTTTGTGGAATAACAGAAAACACCAGTAGTGGACAGCTAAAATTTTCTAGTGTTGATGTATTGGACACTTCATGACCCAGTAGTGGACACGTCGTAGATATCAATCTCGTTTAAAAACATGTATATATCTAATCGGTAGTAAAACAAAAAGAATTCCATTCAACTCTAAGAATGAAGTGAGCACCAGTAGAGAACAATTCATGTATAAGTAGAAGATAGCTCATGGACTAGTAGTGGACATCTCTTGCACTAGTAGAGGACACCCCCTGTCCGCCTCTGGTCTGCAACACTATATTCATTTGAAAATCGTACCGAGAGCTTGTTCCAATACAAATGAACTAGTAGAAAATTAAGAAAATATCCATTCGTGAAAAGGGAAGTTGTACCATTAGCGAACAGGGATGTCCACTACCGGAGCATCCGTCATTTTTGTTGTGCTAGAATTGGACATGCTTTAAAAGCCAACTTTATCAATATTGACGGAGTTAGGCGACTGGAAAATCGTCAATTTAGTTACTGGAGTATATATTCAAACCAATGGGAACAAATATTTGAATATTATATGTGAACATGGCTTAAAACATACTTTCAATTCCTTAGCATTTTGCACAGCGTCCTGCTCAAAATCACTCCACCCACAGACTGGTTGTTTTTAATGTCAAGTTATTATTTTTCATTTTGGCCCTAACGTTTTCTTTTGGTTCATCACGTTTGTTAGGCTATTACTTTAGTTAATCCAAAAAGATTCAACTGCCCTGCTCAACCCGAATCATTATTCTACAACTTTTTTTCCGAAGTGTCCACTATTGGTGCTTTTCCCTTACAAATTTAACGATTTTATCATAATTTAATTTTGTTATTTCACAAAATGTGTTGTCATAACATTGACGTACTATATCATATCAGGTGTCTACCGCTAAAAAAATACCAACATTTTAAATGACGCCCGCGAATGTATTTTTGCACGCTTAAGTTTGACCCTCAACATGTCAATGGTTGCCCACATCTGATCTAAAACGTATTAAGGTAACGGTACCGGTAGTGGCCACAGTTAAGAATTTTTTTTTTAGTTTTGTGGGCCAACAGTAGTACTGACTTTCTTCAGGACTCATTTAGAATGTAGCCCGACTCTTCCCTAACATATCCATTGCCTAACACTATCAAAAGAACAATTTTTTCTATTTTTTATTAATTTTTTCTCACACCTTTATTTTGATCTAGTAGTGGTCACATCAAATTACGAAATTTCCAGTAGTGGCCACGTGCATGTCTCAGTAGTGGCCACTTGACATTTTGCCCTCCTTACGTGTTTAATATCATTAAATTCAATACCAGATGAACAAAATTGATTCTATCCAGTAGAAGCTCTAGGATACAGCCCAACAAACGAGGAAACTAGGGACGGTCATATTGAGAAGTTTACCACAATTTCCAATGATGCTCTGCGCACTCCTAGTTCAACCTCTGACTACAAGATGACATGAGCTGTACCTCCTGCAAGTTTGAAGCCACTAGGAGACCGGGAATCCTTATGTCTCAAATATAAACTTTAAAATAGCCACTACTGGTGCCGTTACCTTATAGTAGACATTTTCATTTGGGGGAGGGAAAAAGAATTTATCTCTCGAAAATGAGAACCATGCTAGATTTGGGAGCAATATTTTCAAAGTGAGCTGTTGGAAGATACATATGAGGCTATTTGCTTCAAGCTTCTACTTACAGATGGCTAAAAACTAAACTGTTAGTTGCTAAGCCGAATCTCAGCTAAATTAGCTTTAGCTATTACTAATTTCTGCCCATTCATACCGTCTACCCATGTAAAACCCCTGGTAGAGGATAATTCAGGCTCACGCTATCGACAAGTTGGTCGTTTACCCAGGATGAGCCAAATAACTCAAAATGCCGAGATCTTCCCAAGTTCAACTCCCATACCACCAGAATTGTCTGCAGATATGGTGTAAAGCCACTGCCTGCGTGGATCCAACCTCAACTGGGAGGCAGGCAGTTTTGGTTGTGATGGTGCCGGTGCTCCTTTTGCCTGACCTTTTTAAGTCATTCATTTGGATTTTGGAGAACTAAATATACGTAGAGGCTTAGTATTCATTTTTTTCTCTTCGTCGAGGTTCCTTTTCATACTTTGTCTGTAGCACTCTTCATCTTCTTCATCCAAAATAAATATATGCGCCTCAATGACAGGGCTTTTGCGCGTTTCCTTGAGATTGTAAGAAACCGCTTGGCTTGCCTCTGCTTAGGAGTGTTGTGCCAGTATTCTGTACGTGTTTTGTCCTCCCATTTCTGAACCTGTTGAGTTATATAACTCTTGGTAACCCCTAGTTGGGGTTCAGGTCCAATTGTTTCCTCGTTGTTGCCCTCTATTCCCTCATGACCCGGCACCCATAGCAGCGTCAGTTTGTTGCCCTGGGCTGCAGCCTTGAGGGAGTTTAGGCAACTCCAAGTCACCTTTGAAGTTACCGAGAAGGCAGAAATAGCCTTTAGTGCTGCTTGGCTGTCAGATAGTATATATATATTGTTGCACCTTCGAGTCGTTTCCTGGCAATCTCTTGTGCACATATTTCTATACCATGGGTTTCCGCTTGATATATGGTTGCAGTCGAACCTAGAGGCTTGGCCAGTTTGAAATTGGGGCCTTTGATCCCCAGACCGGCCGCCCCATTCATCACGGACCCATCTGTGTACCACGCAAGTGAGCCTGGTTTAAATTGAGGCATGCCTCTTTTCCAAAACTCACGATCATTTATGATTACTTTAAAAGGTAGATCAATGTTCATCTTTTCTAACATTACGTCATAGATGTATCTATTTTGTCTAGTATTTCCAAGTGACTATCTTTTTATAGAGAGGGCCTTATTTTTCCCATTTGCTGCATTCTAATGACCCCCAGGTAGGCTGTTCTCTGCACAGGCTGTTTAATTTTTGGATTTATCTGGTTCTTGGGAGAAACCTCTCAATTTAAATGTATCAATTCTCGACTTGGATGTTTTCTACTTAACTGAAGTGGAACACTCCATCGTCAAAATAATTCTGAAGAGTGATTGGACACCACTGTAGATAAACAGATTGTGAAGTGAGGAAAGAGATAAATGAGCATTTTGACTGTTAGTACTCTCAACACACGTCTCAGTGTGAACATTTGGCGCTCTCCCTTCCTGGACAGAGTTCGTCTATCGAACCCACTCGTTAGAATCGCATTTTGGAAACTTTAAAAAACGTTTTTTTAATCAATTTTCCCCTAGTATCGTTCTATGGCCTCCCTCTAGTTGCTGTAGAAGCCTGTCATTCCCTTTTGGCTTCTTCAGAACCCTAAACACTCAATGCGATCGCTCATGTGCTGCAAGTGGGAGCTGTCAGAACACATTGGCTGAAACCAAATGGTTATTCATCACCAAATGGTTTAAGGGTATGTAAATGCATAAACACATCACCCTCTTCACTCTGATGCTCTAGGTCTTGATCATAAATGATCATCTATGGCGGTGATGTCAATATACATCAAGGCTGGAAGCTTGGTTTGCACCTAGTATCGTTCTATGGCCTCCCTCTAGTTGCTGTAGAAGCCTGTCATTACCTTTTGGCTTCTTCAGAACCCAAACTAAACACTCGTCAAAACTAGCTCAATGTGATCGCTCATGTGCTGTGAGTGGAAGCTGTCAGAACACATTGGCTGAAACCAAATGGTTATTCATCACTAAATGGTTTAAGGGTATGTAAATGCATAAACACATCACCCTCTTCACTCCTGATGCTCTAGGTCTTGATCATAAATGATCATCTATGGCGATGATGTCAATATACATCAAGGCTGGAAGCTTGGTTTGCACCTAGTATCGTTCTATGGCCTCCCTCTAGTTGCTGTAGAAGCCTGTCATTCCCTTTTGGCTTCTTCAGAACCCTAAACTAAACACTCGTCAAAACTAGCTCAATGTGATCGCTCATGTGCTGTGAGTGGAAGCTGTCAGAACACATTGGCTGAAACCAAATGGTTATTCATCACTAAATGGTTTAAGGGTAGGTAAATGCTAAAACACACCACCCTCTTCACTCTGATGCTCTAGGTTTTGATCATCAATGATTATCTATGGCGATGATGTCAGTATACATCAAGGCTGGAAGCTTGGTTTGCACCTAGTATCGTTCTAAGGCCTCCCTCTAGTTGCTGTAGAAGCCTGTCATTCCCTTTTGGCTTCTTCACAACCCAAAGCACTCTTCAAAACTAGCTCGGTGCGATCGCTCATGTGCTGCAAGTGGGAGCTGTCAGAACACATTGGCTGAAACCAAATGGTTATTCATCACCAAATGGTTTAAGGGTAGGTAAATGCATAAACACATCACCCTCTTCATCCTGATGCTCTAGGTCTTGATCATAAATGATCATCCATGGCGATGATGTTAATATACATCAAGGCTGGAAGCTTGGTTTGCACCTAGTATCGTTCTAAGGCCCCCCTCTAGTTGCTGTAGAAGCCTGTCATTCCCTTTTGGCTTCTTCAGAACCCTAAACACTCGTCAAAACTAGCTCGATACGATCGCTCATGTGCTGCAAGTGGGAGCTGTCAGAACACATTGGCTGAAATCAAATGGTTATTCATCACCTAATGGTTTGAGGGTAGGTAAATGCATAAACCCATCACCCTTTTCATCCTGATGCTCTAGGCCTTGATCATAAATGATCATCCATGGCGATGATGTCAATACACATCAAGGCTGGAAGCTTGGTTTGCCCCTAGTATCGTTCCATGGACTCCCTCTAGTAGCTGTAGAAGCCTGTCATTCCCTTTTGGCTTCTTCAGAACCCAAAGCAATTGTCAAAACTAGCTTGATGCGATCGCTCATGTGCTGCAAGTGGGAGCTGTCAGAATATACTATCCGATGCCCTATGGTTATGCTCAATTCATTCGAATATTAAGATGTGTTGTGGTTTTACAATCTCATACATCGAGCATTTTTCAGTCATGTGCATGACGTTTGCCAAATCCAAAGACTTCTTTTCTCAGGAAAGCCAGTTCGATGGTGTGTTGAGTGATCACACTTTAATTTGTGTTTACAGGTATACTTTGACTCGCAAAATGGACGGACTAGTAGCTTGTCCTGTCTGCACCTTGTACCTGAGGGAGGGGATGTCCCTCAACAGTCACCTCGAAACCCACCCAAAAGACCAAGTGATTGAAGCTCTAGTGAGAGCTGTGTCCGACAGAGAGCGAGCCTCCAGCCTTCACCCACACTCCGCCATCATTAATCCTTTCCAAGTTGTATCGGAGGAGCACATCTTCTTCGGGCGACAGCAGGTGACAACCAACATCCTGGCCCCACTTATGACTTACCCGATCTACCAGCAGCAGCCGGTTCTCCATGGATCGCCGCATCACGAGCAGTTCATTCAACAGTCCGCGCATCAACCGCAAATGCAACATGCGCAACAAGATGAGCTTGGAGATGGAAGGAGGACTCAGGATATGCCTGTATCTTTGACCACTAACGTGAACTCTCCAGGTATATTATTGGTTAATTAATGTATCACCTACGTTTTTATTGAATCGTTTTTCACCCTCCCTACTGCAATGTAATTTATTATTTTTTTTGTAATGTAATTTATTTTGAAGAAACCTCAACAATTTTGGCTAGGATCGAAGCAGTGTTGAATTCTCGCCCTCTCTGTGCACTATCGATTTTGATTTTTTGACCCTCGGCCATTTCTTAACAGGAGCTCATCTACTCACCCTTCCCGAAAAAGAACTGCCAGAATCATTGGCGTTGCCATCTCAGTGGCACCGGGTTGGACAAGTGCTACAGTCATTTTGGAGCAAATGGAATATCTGCATTCATTGATGCATAAACAGAAATGGACATTTTCTTCGCCAAATTTGAAACCTGGCGAGCTAGTTGTATTATCTGATCCTGCTTGCTCCTCCGTATCATGGCCAATGGGTAGGATTGCTGCAGTGTGTCCAGGAAAGGATGGGATCGTACGAGTGGTAGAAGTCCAGACCTATGCTGACGAGGCCTGTTAATAGATTGGTAGTTCTCCCCATTTATTGAAATCGTCCCCCATTAGCGGGTCATTTATATTTGTCCTCAATTTTCTTATTAATGATTAAATTTGGTATGTTGTTCCCTTAATGGGTAATTTGTTTGTTCTCCCTCTTCAGGGTGATTTTTTTTTCTAATTTGTTATCACTTTAAAAATGTGTTCTATTTGTCCTTGCGTATCTTCAGCATGGTTGCTTGAGATTTCCCCAATGTCTTTGTAGCTAGTGTCTTTTTAGCTAAAGACATCCACTCATAGAATAATCTGGTTACTTGAACAAGAAACGGTGCCGCCTTCTTTCTAGCTGACGTAATCACCTTAATTAAATCCCAGGGCACTTCTGATCATTCATTTTTTTGTGATTTCCAATGACCCCAAAGTCTCTGTCACATGAGAGGAAAGTGTGGCCAACAACAGGGGACTTTTGCACGATTTCATTGAAAAAATTTGACCTGGCATTCAGGAGGCGTTTTTGTTATTTTGTATTGTGCTCAAATGTTGGGAAGAAACATATTTTTGCTATTTCCTATTGGTAGATAAAAGAAAAATACCTTTAGATTTTCACGGTTTTTGACTTCCTGCGTAACTTTAGATCTTGTCTTATCACCGCTTGTTGATTTCAAAAACACATTAATGATGATGGTTGTTCAATTTTGCTGTTTTCAATAGGTAATGAAGTTATGACGACATTGATCAATGTTCAGCCTGGACAGCAAGAGTTCAGACAGGGAAGCCCAGAAACTGTGCCGCTCTCAATGGTCGAAGTTGAGGAGAAATGCGACTACGAGGACATGGTAAAAGCCGATACACGTATGTTGATACATGTAACGGACGATGAAGAGTGCGAGAGCCAAGGCGGGAGACCTACGGAAGAAACCCAAACATTTACCGTACCCACGCCAACTAGTGTGATCCACACTCCCATAGACCACGCCAATAACACTCAGTCCATCATCGCTTTGGCTAATGTTGAACGGGACTCGAGTCAAGACCAGTTCATCACATCGGATTTTCAGGACGAGGATGCTAGGCACAGCGAGGACTTCATTGACGACTCCAACCACGGTAATTATCTAAACATGTGACCAGGATTTGTGGTAGTTGAATGAAATTGTTACCAATGTTGAACATACTTTGACAATAACGCTTGTTCAAGATTATGGTGATGATGAAGATGATGTCCACCATATGGTTGAACATCAACGACGCCTGTACATGGAGGAGCAGGAAGACGACGTGGAGGCTCGCAGTGACTCTGGATTAAAAAACATCCAAGCAGATGAATGTATGCCTGCCCGAGGGGAACTTTCTGGCCATGGAAGCGTGAACACCGTTCATTCCTGGGATCAAGTAAGTACTATAATTTCACACTTTGATGTTAATGTAACCTTCAGTTCTGTGAAACTCTCAATCGATTGAGGGGTTCCTTCCAAGAACCAAATAAGCCCAAAAAAAAATCGCTCATTTGTAAATACCAAATCCGCATAAGAAGCTGCCTCTCTGCTGAAATGTGACTTGTTGGGTTCTTGCAGAATCCCAGCTGTTTAATTTAGTTGAGGTTTGTTCAACATGTTATGTTTATATTGATGTATTATATTTAGAGATGTGCCGAGTGACTTACAAATATTTCTAGTGACAAGGAAATATTGGTGACAGAGAGTGGAAATGAATGAAATATGGCGCTGTCACAGTTTTTTGAAGGAAGGAAGCATAAAAAGAGATGTTGAACATAAATTTTTATGATTAAAGAGGGATTGCTTTACAGTTAAAATAATAATAATCTATTTTTATTCTTGTGTGTGTAAACAAATGTTTTACTAAATTTTAAACTTCTGAATAAGAGTGAGAGAAAATTAAATAAACACATTCATTGATTTAGAAATTTATTTTATTACATGAAAACGTCATGCTTTTAAGGAACTTTATGGAAGGTTACATAAATTCATGTCGAATGATAACACAAATTCTTTAGCATTAAATTCAACAATACAACAGAAAACTTAACACAAATATTTCTACTGTTACATTACAAAATATTTCTTTGGTGATAAAAATCACATATATGTTGCAATGTAGGTGGTTGTCGAGTGACCTAGACCGTACGCAACGGGAACACACTGGGAACTCAGAGCTCGAAGCTGTAAGGAAGCGAAGACGGGCTCACGATATGTCGCCAAAATATCGATATCATATCGGTTATGATCATATCATACCGAAATGATTTCGGTGACAAGTCATCATATCGATATCATATCGGTGATTTTACCGGTACAGAAATATCAAACATCTCTAGCCGTGTAGTAGAATGGTTCGAAACTTTTCAGGGAGATTTGAGCGCATTCTAACAGGATTTCGTCCAACCATCAATCTTCTTTCCACTCTCTTTGGAGCTTGAATTTGAATGGAGAAGGAGAAAATGACTCGGAGCACTGGGAGGGCATTGTCACACAGATTTTTGTAGCAAATTAATTTAGAAAAACGATACTATTCACAAGGAATCGACGGTCAAGGCTGGTGGATGATATGGTTGGATGAAATCAGGATAGAGTGCATTCGGAACCATAATCGCCCTCTTCGCCTCAGAATCTCTTTCAACCTCCACAATCGTCTTTGCTTTTTTCAATTTTATTTAGTACTATTTATTATTTGTCACTAAGCCGTGACAGAGACCGTAAGTAGATATCTGATATGAGATTCAGTGACTGAGGCCAGAGCCGCCTAGCCGCCGTTCCAAAGCCGCGCCAGCGTACTTTGTGTTGGAATCTAGCGCAGTCACCGAAATATCTGTCACCGCTTTTTCCAGTTCCAAACAAACATCGGTGACTTTGTCACCGGTACAGAAATATCGAACATCTCTAATTATATTGATGGCTGGTCACAGCGCACGTTAGTTTTTAACGGAGAGCCTAAACTATTATTATATCTATTATCTTAATCAACATAGAGCACAGCGATACAGAAAAAACAGGGAAGCAACTTGACAATAAAACGACAAACTGAGGCAGCTAATTGAATGGATTTGTTTGGTTATTGCCTGAAACACCAAACTCTTATTTTCTTCTTTTCATCAAGCCAATGTGTTGCCTTGTAGCAAGTGGACATACGTGGTTCTTGCAGAAACAATCATTCCCCTAGATAGCTTGTATGTTTAGGAATGAAATGGACCTCTATTTCGTTTTTCTAATTTGTATACTTATTTGGTTCTTGGACGAAACCTCTCAATTGTACGGATTCAAGTGACTTTCAACTAACTCCATCTATCTTTTTTTCTCTGAAATAGGATGAAATTGGGATGCCAGCCCCTATATGGGAAGGAAAACCAGAACCACTAAAGCGCTACGCTTGCCTTTATTGCGACGAAGAGTTTCCTTGCCCTAAAGAAAGGCGAGTACACGTGGCAGCAGTTCACTGTGCAACTACTGATACTAAACCGGATCTTTTGAAAAGACAACGAGCTATCATGTGCATTAAATGCGGTCTTCAATTGGAGTCTTTGAAAGAACTCAGGGTAGGCATTTTGTACTTCAATGATTTGTTTTTATTCCGAAACGTATTGTTCCCTTAATAATTTATCGACTTTACCGTTCAGATTCACATCAAATCGGAGCACAAAAAAGTGACGAGGCAATGCTGCGTGTGCCAGGAGGAGTTCAAATCTCAAGAAGAATACACTGAGCACATAGTGAAAATACATCCTTTAGAATGCAGAACATGCGGAAAGACTTTCAAGAGCAAAACGAGCCTCGTTGGCCACGCTAAAATTCACTTGATTGTCAAGCCCCACGCCTGTACCCTCTGCCCGAAGACGTTCATCACTAACCAAAAATTGAAGGAACACATGAATGGTCATACAGGGTATGCCCCTATTCAGTGCAATATGTGACAAGAAATTTAAAAGGTAATGAGCTATCACTATAAGTACCTTTATTTGTAAGCTGACTCCAAAAAAACGTTGCAAATTATTACACAGAGGTTTATTATTTCAGTATTAAAATAATCATTCTACGTAAATCAATGGATTATGTACATTGGGCGTGGTGTGCTACCTTAACTCAGCTCTTAAAGCTAATTACTACGCTATACAGGCTGTTACATTTCGTGACAGTCACAGGCCAGGAGAAAATTCTACGAAAAATTTCTGATCGAAAATGCCTCTTAGCAATTTTGGTTCATTATTCAATAATAAACCATTGTAATCGCTCCCCTGAAAAAAAAAAACCGTACGCACGATTTCTCCCAAATGGCTGGAGCAAAAAATCTGAAATTTTCAGAAAAAATCAATATTGGTCAGACAACGCCCCAATTCTTTAGCCATCACTCTCACTTAATTTAAAGTGCCCTTTAAGGGTTGTAAAAGTTGTGTAAAATCCCTAAAAACCTCAAAAAAAAAGTCAAGGCGGCCTAAATTTGGAATTTTTTTTCAGAACTTTCTGAGGAATCGAATGAGCCCCTCCCCAGGTCTGTAGCTCAAACCATTCCCGATGTCCCGATGTATGGCATGATCTTATGCTGCCAACATTTGCATCCACAGTCAGTGCTTTTGATCGCAGTAAGCTAGTGAATGTGGATACTGGAGTGAACTCCTAAAAGGGTTTATAGCCGATACACGGGTTGAATGAAGCATTCTGATATGCATGTTCCGTCTTACGAAATTCTAAAATTTTCAAATAAAATATTTTTCCATTGTAATCACTTTAGAAAAAAACGCTGCAAATTCTTTCACTGGGGTTTATTATTCAATGATTCATGATTTGAATTTCTTCTAAGCTTTGGATTGTGCATGTTTCACAGGTGATAGAGCGATTATTGAATTTCAGGAGGCACACAAATATGATCAACTGATCAATCCAAATAGGTATTTTGGTTGAGAACTGATTCAAGTGTTCTATGCATGTCTCCTGAAATTCAATAATCGCTCTATCACCTGTGAAACACGCACGCTCCAAAGCTTAGTAGAAATTCAAATCATGAACCCAACCCAATTGAATAATAAACCCCACTGAAAGAATTTGCAGCGTTTTTTATGCATATCAGAATGCTTCAACCCGTGTATTGGCTAAAAACCTTTTAGGAGGTCACTCCAGTATCCATATTACTACATCACTACGTCACTAGGTTACTGATATCAACACAAAAACAATAATGAACCAAAATAACGCGAATGTTGGCACCATAAATCGGGAATGGTTTAACCTACGGACCTGGGGAGGGGCTCATTCGATTCCTCGTGGAGTGATCTTCAAAAGGAGTACAAATTTGGGCCGCCTTGACTTTGTTTGAGGTTTTTAGGGATTTTACAAAAATTTGACAACCCTTAAAGGGCACTTTAAATTAAGTGAGAGAGCTGGCTCAAGAATTGGGGCGTCGTCCTACCAACATGGATTTTTCCTGAAAATTTCAGCTTTTTTGCTTCAGCCGTTTGAGAAAAATCGTGCGTACGGCGGACGGACGGAACAATTTTTATTGTAGATTCGGATTCTACACCATTTGAAACGTAAACCATAAAATTTTCAGGGGGGGCAGCATTTTTTTTTTTTTCTTTTTTTTTTCAAGCGATCATTTGGTATAACATAATGGAATCTTATCCAGAAATTGAGTTTATTATGACTTTTGTCATAAATAATTTGTTCGTTAACTGTCGGTAGGTAGATGTTTTATTTCATCCCATCAATAATCATTAATTTCGGCTTACCAGAAATCTTCCTAGTCTACCTACTGTGTGGAAGTTTGAAATGAAATTCTTGAGACGTCTAGAATAATATTATTGGGTATGAAGACGCTCTGGTTATTTTTTCCCCTAATGAATCTGCTGAGATATCCAATGGAACATTAATACTACAGTGACAAGGAATCTCAGACACACTGGTCAACTGAATTCTGAAATAGTGTTAGAATTATCTATGATAATTAACACTTATTTTTACCCCAAAAATCTAATTTACTATTTCAATCATTTAAAACTTGAAAATAGAAATTAATGGTGAATTGGGTATTTTTAATTAATAACAATCGGATTGGAGTTTATATAGATTTATTGAATCTGATATAGGTCCGATATGAAATCAAGAGAGAATTTGGGTTGTATTAAGGAACCGCAAATAATGGAATGGGACTTACCAGTTATGAGACGGCTAGGGATCAACTGATGTCTCACAACGCGCCTCTTGGAGGAGCGTCCGCGGAGGCGGGGCCGATGAAGTATCGGTCCGCGTTCGCGTAGCAGTTCCAGGAACTGCTACACCTCCCCGTCGGTTTTTGAAAAAAAAAAAAAATCTAACCGAAAATGAAGTTTTTGAATTTTTTTTAAAAGGAAATTTTGGAAATTTGAATTTTTTTTTTTTTTTTTTGCGGCTTTGGGAAGTGGAAAGTGGGTGGGTTGTAGGAGTACAAATACATTAATAAAGTA
>JAVIWC010009418.1:0-13790 GCA_031894815.1 Creontiades dilutus | reverse complement strand
AAACTCTGTTTTATCGCTTTCAAACCTACTCTCTAAGGGGTTTTTCGGGGTGCTGAACACGAATCTGAAGTCCTTTTTTCGATAAAACGCTTCCTTCATGGTTATTTTCGCGTTTTTTCATCAAAATTGCTCAAAAATAAACTCTGTTTAATCGCTTTCAAACCTACTCTCTAAGGGGTTTTTCGGGGTGCTGAACACGTTATTTTCGCGTTTTTTTCATCAAAATTGCTCAAAAATAAACTCTGTTTAATCGCTTTCAAACCTACTCTCTAAGGGGTTTTTCGGGGTGCTGAACACGAATCTGAAGTCCTTTTTTCGATAAAACGCTTCCTTCATTGTTATTTTCGCGTTTTTTCATCAAAATTGCTCGAAAATAAACTCTGTTTAATCGCTTTCAAACCTACTCTCTAAGGGGTTTTTCGGGGTGCTGAACACGAATCTGAAGTCCTTTTTTCGATAAAACGCTTCCTTCATGGTTATTTTCGCGTTTTTTCATCAAAATTGCTCAAAAATAAACTCTGTTTAATCGCTTTCAAACCTACTCTCTAAGGGGTTTTTCGGGGTGCTGAACACGAATCTGAAGTCCTTTTTTCGATAAAACGCTTCCTTCATGGTTATTTTCGCGTTTTTTCATCAAAATTGCTCAAAAATAAACTCTGTTTAATCGCTTTCAAACCTACTCTCTAAGGGGTTTTTCGGGGTGCTGAACACGAATCTGAAGTCCTTTTTTCGATAAAACGCTTCCTTCATGGTTATTTTCGCGTTTTTTCATCAAAATTGCTCAAAAATAAACTCTGTTTAATCGCTTTCAAACCTACTCTCTAAGGGGTTTTTCGGGGTGCTGAACACGAATCTGAAGTCCTTTTTTCGATAAAACGCTTCCTTCATGGTTATTTTCGCGTTTTTTCATCAAAATTGCTCAAAAATAAACTCTGTTTTATCGCTTTCAAACCTACTCTCTAAGGGGTTTTTCGGGGTGCTGAACACGAATCTGAAGTCCTTTTTTCGATAAAACGCTTCCTTCATGGTTATTTTCGCGTTTTTTCATCAAAATTGCTCAAAAATAAACTCTGTTTAATCGCTTTCAAACCTACTCTCTAAGGGGTTTTTCGGGGTGCTGAACACGAATCTGAAGTCCTTTTTTCGATAAAACGCTTCCTTCATGGTTATTTTCGCGTTTTTTCATCAAAATTGCTCGAAAATAAACTCTGTGTTATTTTCGCGTTTTTTCATCAAAATTGCTCAAAAATAAACTCTGTTTAATCGCTTTCAAACCTACTCTCTAAGGGGTTTTTCGGGGTGCTGAACACGAATCTGAAGTCCTTTTTTCGATAAAACGCTTCCTTCATGGTTATTTTCGCGTTTTTTTCATCAAAATTGCTCAAAAATTAACTCTGTTTAATCGCTTTCAAACCTACTCTCTAAGGGGTTTTTCGGGGTGCTGAACACGAATCTGAAGTCCTTTTTTCGATAAAACGCTTGCTTCATGGTTATTTTCGCGTTTTTTCATCAAAATTGCTCAAAAATAAACTCTGTTTAATCATTTCAAACCTACTCTCTAAGGGGTTTTTTGGGGTGCTGTACACGAATTTGAAGTCCTTTTTAACGATAAAACGCTTCCTTCATGGTTATTTTCGCGTTTTTTCATCAAAATTGCTCAAAAATAAACTCTGTTTAATCGCTTTCACTCTCTAAGTTTTTCGGTGATGGACCAGTGCGAGGTTTTCATCGAACATCGATCAATCCTGTTTAATCGCTTTCAAACCTACTCTCTAAGGGGTTTTTCGGGGTGCTTACCACGAATGTGAAGTCCGTTTTTCGATAAAACGCTTCCTTCATGGTTATTTTCGCGTTTTTTCATCAAAATTGCTCAAAAATTGACTCTGTTTAATCGCTTTCAAACCTACTCTCTAAGGGGTTTTTCGGGGCCTGAACACGAATCAAGTCCGAGACGATAAAACGCTTCCTTCATGGTTATTTTCGCGTTTTTTCATCAAAATTGCTCAAAAATAAACTCTGTTTAATCGTTTCAAACCTAATCTCGAAGGGGTTTTTCGGGGTGCTGAACACGAATCTGAAGTCCTTTTTTCGATAAAACGCTTCCTTCCAATGTTATTTTCGCGATTTTTCATCAAAATTGCTCAAAAATAAACTCTGTTTAATCAGCTTTCAAACCTTCTAGGGGTTAAAATTATGGAAGTATCATGAACACGAATCAATCTGAAGTCCTTTTTTCGATAAAACGCTGGTTATTTTCGCGTTTTTTCATCAAAAATGATCAAAAATAATCTCTGGTTAATCTCATTCAAACCTACTCTCTAAGGGGTTTTTCAAGTGCTGAACACGAATCAGAAGTCCTTTTTCGATAAAACGCTTCCTTCATGGTTATTTTCGCGTTTTTTCATCAAAATTGCTCAAAAATAAACTCTGTTTAATCGCTTTCAAACCTACTCTCTAAGGGGTTTTTCGGGGTGCTGAACACGAATCTGAAGTCCGTTTTTGATAAAACGCTTCCTTCATGGTTATTTTCGCGTTTTTTCATCAAAATTGCTCAAAAATAAACTCTGTTTAATCGCTTTCAAACCTACTCTAAGCAAGGGTTTTTCGGGGTGCTGAACACGAATCTGAAGTCCTTTTTCGTTCGATAAAACAGCGAACTTTTTTGGTTATTTTCGCGTTTTCCTTCAAAAGCTGATAAAAAAATACATCGTTTAATCGCTGCAAATGGTACTCCAATTAAGACGCACGGTTCATCGCTTTCAGTCGATCTTGGACTTCGTCGGTCATTTCGTTGGAACACATTATAGTCCGATTTTCGATAAACCAATTCATGGTTATTTTCGCGTTTTTCATCAAAATGCTGGTCGAAAATAAAGTCTGTTTAATCGCTTTCAAACCTCTCTCTACGGGGTTTTTCCAGGGGTCAACACGAATGTGATATGCCCGTTTTCACGATATAACGTTCCAATTCGTGCTTATTTTCGCGTTTTTTCATCAAAATTGCTCAAAAATCACTCGTTTAATCGCTTTCAAACCTACTCCTAAGCATTTTGTAGTTCATCACACGAACTCTGAACCCCCGATTTCTTCGATAAAACGCTAGATCCTTCATGGTTATTTTGCCAAACGTTTTTGATTAAATGCTGGAACAATTAATTTGTCGACCATCAAAGAGTCCTTGGGCAAGCCCTTTACACATGGTTTTTTCAAAAATTGAAAACGGGTGATTGGAGACCTTGCAAAGACAATTTTTCCAAAATTGATTTATTAAATCCTATCATCAAATCCCTATGGCGCCGGAAGATGTTCAAAAGACCGCCATTATTACCCCATTTGGTTTGTTTGAGTTCCCGCAGATGACATTTGGTCTCTGCAATGCAGCCCAAACCTTCCAGCGCTTCGTCAATGAGATGACTCGAGGGTTGAGCAATGTTAGAGCATACCTCGATGACTGCTTAGTCGCTAGCTCGTCGGAGGAAGAGCACTTGCGTGACCTCAAAGCTCTTTTCAAACGTTTCAGAGACTACGGTGTGGTGATCAACCCAGCGAAGTGTGAATTTGGAAAGTCTAAAATAGAATTTTTGGGGCATATTGTTAGTTCTGAAGGTGTTATGCCACTGCCAAAGAAAATTGAGCTCATTCAAAATTTTCCACCTCCAGCAAAAGTTCAGGAACTCAGGAGATTCCTAGGAATGTTTAATTTTTATAGAAGGTTCGTTCCGAAAGCTGCTCTTCATCTCGCCTCCTTGAACGGCTATCTAAAAGGACACAAAGGGAAGCAAAATTCCGATATTTTGTGGTCCACTGAAACGCTTCAAGCATTCGAGACGTGCAAAGCTGAACTGGGAAAAGCAATGTTGTTGGCCCATCCTCGTTCAGATGTTCCTTGGTCGGTTATGGTCGATGCCTCCTCCGTAGCTATTGGAGGTAGCGTGCAGCAGAAAGTTGATGGTGTATGGCAGCCACTTGGTTTTTATTCTCGCAAACTAAGTCCCACAGAACAAACATATAGTGCATATGACAGGGAACTTCTTGCTGCTTACAATTGCCTAAAGTACTTTCGACACCTACTAGAGGGTAGAATCTTTACATTGTACACAGACCATAAGCCACTCACATTTGCATTTCAACAGAAAGCAGACAAAGCTACACCCAGACAAATTAGATACCTCGACTTTATCAGCCAATTTTCCACTGACATTCAGCATATTTCTGGAATCAACAACGCAGTCGCAGATTTTCTTTCTCGTATCGAAGATGTATCTAGTGTTCCGATAGATTATGCTAAATTAGCGACCGAACAAAGGAAAGAGGACCTTCCAGCAGATTCTTCCCTTCAATGGAAGCTAGTCCACTTCGCAGACCCCAAAATTCCTGTCTACTGCGATGTTTCTACAGGTTTTGTTCGTCCTTACGTTCCTCCTACATTCCGTCAACAAGTTTTCCGTTCCATTCACGGATTGTCACATCCTGGGAATCGGGCAACCCATAAAGCACTTAGCCAGCGATTCATTTGGCCCTCTATGGCTAAAGATTGTAAACAATGGGTGCAAGCATGTATTGACTGTCAACGCAATAAGGTTCACAGACATACGCACAGCCATCTTGGTGAATATCATCCACCAAGCGAGCGTTTTGCTCATGTGCATATAGACATTGTAGGCCCACTGACATCGTCACAGGGATATACCTATGTTTTAACCTGTGTCGATCGTTTTACAAGGTGGCCAGAAATCGTACCCTTAGCTGACTGTACGGCAGAAACCGTAGCTCGAGCATTTTGCTCTCAATGGGTCAGTCGCTTCGGTGTTCCAAGCAAAATTACATCGGACAGAGGCCGGCAGTTTCAAAGCTCTCTATTCAATCAGCTCACGTCCATGCTCGGTGTTTCTCACAACTTTACTTCCGCCTACAACCCTAAGGCAAATGGTATGGTGGAACGGCTACACCGGCAGCTTAAAGCAGCTATTAGATGCCACAATACGGAGCGATGGATGGACGTGTTGCCACTTGTGCTCCTTGGGATTCGCTCTTCCCTGAAGGAAGATCTTAATTGTAGTTCCGCTGAACTAGTGTATGGAACCTCCTTACGACTTCCAACCGAATTTTTCGAAGATTGCCCTGAGACCAAACCTTCCCATGAATTTGTCTAGTCTCAAGAGAACCATGGAACAAATCAGACCCCAGCCAATCAGATGGCATTCGAATCAAGCAGTTTTCGTACACAAAGGTTTGCATTCATGTTCACATGTGTTTGTAAGACAGGAAGGCATCCGGAGAGCGCTCCAACCTCCGTACACAGGCCCCTATGAGGTGAAGTCTCGAAGAGAGAACACATTTACGATCCTGATGAAAGGCAAAGAGCAAGATGTTGCCATAGATCGCCTCAAGCCAGCGTTCAACGACGCAGAAGAACCTCTCGAAAATAAACTCTGTTTAATCGCTTTCAAACCTACTCTCTAAGGGGTTTTTCGGGGTGCTGAACACGAATCTGAAGTCCTTTTTTCGATAAAACGCTTCCTTCATGGTTATTTTCGCGTTTTTTCATCAAAATTGCTCAAAAATAAACTCTGTTTAATCGCTTTCAAACCTACTCTCTAAGGGGTTTTTCGGGGTGCTGAACACGAATCTGAAGTCCTTTTTTCGATAAAACGCTTCCTTCATGGTTATTTTCGCGTTTTTTCATCAAAATTGCTCAAAAATAAACTCTGTTTTATCGCTTTCAAACCTACTCTCTAAGGGGTTTTTCGGGGTGCTGAACACGAATCTGAAGTCCTTTTTTCGATAAAACGCTTCCTTCATGGTTATTTTCGCGTTTTTTCATCAAAATTGCTCAAAAATAAACTCTGTTTAATCGCTTTCAAACCTACTCTCTAAGGGGTTTTTCGGGGTGCTGAACACGAATCTGAAGTCCTTTTTTCGATAAAACGCTTCCTTCATGGTTATTTTCGCGTTTTTTCATCAAAATTGCTCAAAAATAAACTCTGTTTAATCGCTTTCAAACCTACTCTCTAAGGGGTTTTTCGGGGTGCTGAACACGAATCTGAAGTCCTTTTTTCGATAAAACGCTTCCTTCATGGTTATTTTCGCGTTTTTTCATCAAAATTGCTCAAAAATAAACTCTGTTTAATCGCTTTCAAACCTACTCTCTAAGGGGTTTTTCGGGGTGCTGAACACGAATCTGAAGTCCTTTTTTCGATAAAACGCTTCCTTCATTGTTATTTTCGCGTTTTTTCATCAAAATTGCTCGAAAATAAACTCTGTTTAATCGCTTTCAAACCTACTCTCTAAGGGGTTTTTCGGGGTGCTGAACACGAATCTGAAGTCCTTTTTTCGATAAAACGCTTCCTTCATGGTTATTTTCGCGTTTTTTCATCAAAATTGCTCAAAAATAAACTCTGTTTAATCGCTTTCAAACCTACTCTCTAAGGGGTTTTTCGGGGTGCTGAACACGAATCTGAAGTCCTTTTTTCGATAAAACGCTTCCTTCATGGTTATTTTCGCGTTTTTTCATCAAAATTGCTCAAAAATAAACTCTGTTTAATCGCTTTCAAACCTACTCTCTAAGGGGTTTTTCGGGGTGCTGAACACGAATCTGAAGTCCTTTTTTCGATAAAACGCTTCCTTCATGGTTATTTTCGCGTTTTTTCATCAAAATTGCTCAAAAATAAACTCTGTTTAATCGCTTTCAAACCTACTCTCTAAGGGGTTTTCGGGGTGCTGAACACGAATCTGAAGTCCTTTTTTCGATAAAACGCTTCCTTCATGGTTATTTTCGCGTTTTTTCATCAAAATTGCTCAAAAATAAACTCTGTTTAATCGCTTTCAAACCTACTCTCTAAGGGGTTTTCGGGGTGCTGAACACGCGTTTTTTCATCAAAATTGAATCTGAAGTCCTTTTTTCGATAAAACGCTTCCTTCATGGTTATTTTCGCGTTTTTTCATCAAAATTGCTCAAAAATAAACTCTGTTTAATCGCTTTCAAACCTACTCTCTAAGGGGTTTTTCGGGGTGCTGAACACGAATCTGAAGTCCTTTTTTCGATAAAACGCTTCCTTCATGGTTATTTTCGCGTTTTTTCATCAAAATTGCTCAAAAATAAACTCTGTTTAATCGCTTTCAAACCTACTCTCTAAGGGGTTTTTCGGGGTGCTGAACACGAATCTGAAGTCCTTTTTTCGATAAAACGCTTCCTTCATGGTTATTTTCGCGTTTTTTCATCAAAATTGCTCAAAAATAAACTCTGTTTAATCGCTTTCAAACCTACTCTCTAAGGGGTTTTTCGGGGTGCTGAACACGAATCTGAAGTCCTTTTTTCGATAAAACGCTTCCTTCATGGTTATTTTCGCGTTTTTTCATCAAAATTGCTCAAAAATAAACTCTGTTTAATCGCTTTCAAACCTACTCTCTAAGGGGTTTTTCGGGGTGCTGAACACGAATCTGAAGTCCTTTTTTCGATAAAACGCTTCCTTCATGGTTATTTTCGCGTTTTTTCATCAAAATTGCTCAAAAATAAACTCTGTTTAATCGCTTTCAAACCTACTCTCTAAGGGGTTTTTCGGGGTGCTGAACACGAATCTGAAGTCCTTTTTTCGATAAAACGCTTCCTTCATGGTTATTTTCGCGTTTTTTCATCAAAATTGCTCAAAAATAAACTCTGTTTAATCGCTTTCAAACCTACTCTCTAAGGGGTTTTTCGGGGTGCTGAACACGAATCTGAAGTCCTTTTTCGATAAAACGCTTCCTTCATGGTTATTTTCGCGTTTTTTCATCAAAATTGCTCAAAAATAAACTCTGTTTAATCGCTTTCAAACCTACTCTCTAAGGGGTTTTTCGGGGTGCTGAACACGAATCTGAAGTCCTTTTTTCGATAAAACGCTTCCTTCATGGTTATTTTCGCGTTTTTTCATCAAAATTGCTCAAAAATAAACTCTGTTTAATCGCTTTCAAACCTACTCTCTAAGGGGTTTTTCGGGGTGCTGAACACGAATCTGAAGTCCTTTTTTCGATAAAACGCTTCCTTCATGGTTATTTTCGCGTTTTTTCATCAAAATTGCTCAAAAATAAACTCTGTTTAATCGCTTTCAAACCTACTCTCTAAGGGGTTTTTCGGGGTGCTGAACACGAATCTGAAGTCCTTTTTTCGATAAAACGCTTCCTTCATGGTTATTTTCGCGTTTTTTCATCAAAATTGCTCAAAAATAAACTCTGTTTAATCGCTTTCAAACCTACTCTCTAAGGGGTTTTTCGGGGTGCTGAACACGAATCTGAAGTCCTTTTTTCGATAAAACGCTTCCTTCATGGTTATTTTCGCGTTTTTTCATCAAAATTGCTCAAAAATAAACTCTGTTTAATCGCTTTCAAACCTACTCTCTAAGGGGTTTTTCGGGGTGCTGAACACGAATACGCTTCCTTCATTGTTATTTTCGCGTTTTTTCATCAAAATTGCTCGAAAATAAACTCTGTTTAATCGCTTTCAAACCTACTCTCTAAGGGGTTTTTCGGGGTGCTGAACACGAATCTGAAGTCCTTTTTTCGATAAAACGCTTCCTTCATGGTTATTTTATCGTTTTTTCATCAAAATTGCTCAAAAATAAACTCTGTTTAATCGCTTTCAAACCTACTCTCTAAGGGGTTTTTCGGGGTGCTGAACACGAATCTGAAGTCCTTTTTTCGAATGGTTATTTTCGCGTTTTTTCATCAAAATTGCTCAAAAATAAACTCTGTTTAATCGCTTTCAAACCTACTCTCTAAGGGGTTTTTCGGTGCTGAACACGAATCTGAAGTCCTTTTTTCGATAAAACGCTTCCTTCATGGTTATTTTCGCGTTTTTTCATCAAAATTGCTCAAAAATAAACTCTGTTTAATCGCTTTCAAACCTACTCTCTAAGGGTTTTTCCGGGGTGCTGAACACGAATCTGAAGTCCTTTTTTCGATAAAACGCTTCCTTCATGGTTATTTTCGCGTTTTTTCATCAAAATTGCTCAAAAATAAACTCTGTTTAATCGCTTTCAAACCTACTCTCTAAGGGGTTTTTCGGGGTGCTGAACACGAATCTGAAGTCCTTTTTTCGATAAAACGCTTCCTTCATGGTTATTTTCGCGTTTTTTCATCAAAATTGCTCAAAAATAAACTCTGTTTAATCGCTTTCAAACCTACTCTCTAAGGGGTTTTTCGGGGTGCTGAACACGAATCTGAAGTCCTTTTTTCGATAAAACGCTTCCTTCATGGTTATTTTCGCGTTTTTTCATCAAAATTGCTCAAAAATAAACTCTGTTTAATCGCTTTCAAACCTACTCTCTAAGGGGTTTTTCGGGGTGCTGAACACGAATCTGAAGTCCTTTTTTCGATAAAACGCTTCCTTCATGGTTATTTTCGCGTTTTTTCATCAAAATTGCTCAAAAATAAACTCTGTTTAATCGCTTTCAAACCTACTCTCTAAGGGGTTTTTCGGGGTGCTGAACACGAATCTGAAGTCCTTTTTTCGATAAAACGCTTCCTTCATGGTTATTTTCGCGTTTTTTCATCAAAATTGCTCAAAAATAAACTCTGTTTAATCGCTTTCAAACCTACTCTCTAAGGGGTTTTTCGGGGTGCTGAACACGAATCTGAAGTCCTTTTTTCGATAAAACGCTTCCTTCATGGTTATTTTCGCGTTTTTTCATCAAAATTGCTCAAAAATAAACTCTGTTTAATCGCTTTCAAACCTACTCTCTAAGGGGTTTTTCGGGGTGCTGAACACGAATCTGAAGTCCGTTTTTCGATAAAACGCTTCCTTCATGGTTATTTTCGCGTTTTTTCATCAAAATTGCTCAAAAATAAACTCTGTTTAATCGCTTTCAAACCTACTCTCTAAGGGGTTTTTCGGGGTGCTGAACACGAATCTGAAGTCCTTTTTCGATAAAACGCTTCCTTCATGGTTATTTTCGCGTTTTTTCATCAAAATTGCTCAAAAATAAACTCTGTTTAATCGCTTTCAAACCTACTCTCTAAGGGGTTTTTCGGGGTGCTGAACACGAATCTGAAGTCCTTTTTTCGATAAAACGCTTCCTTCATGGTTATTTTCGCGTTTTTTCATCAAAATTGCTCAAAAATTAACTCTGTTTAATCGCTTTCAAACCTACTCTCTAAGGGGTTTTTCGGGGTGCTGAACACGAATCTGAAGTCCGTTTTTCGATAAAACGCTTCCTTCATGGTTATTTTCGCGATTTTTCATCAAAATTGCTCAAAAATTAACTCTGTTTAATCGCTTTCAAACCTACTCTCTAAGGGGTTTTTCGGGGTGCTGAACACGAATTCGAAGTCCGTTTTTCGATAAAACGCTTCCTTCATGGTTATTTTCGCGATTTTTCATCAAAATTGCTCAAAAATTATCTCTGTTTAATCGCTTTCAAACCTACTCTCTAAGGGGTTTTTCGGGGTGCTGAACACGAATCTGAAGTCCGTTTTTCGATAAAACGCTTCCTTCATGGTTATTTTCGCGTTTTTTCATCAAAATTGCTCAAAAATTATCTCTGTTTAATCGCTTTCAAACCTACTCTCTAAGGGGTTTTCGGGGTGCTGAACACGAATCTGAAGTCCGTTTTTCGATAAAACGCTTCCTTCATGGTTATTTTCGCGTTTTTTCATCAAAATTGCTCAAAAATAAACTCTGTTTTATCGCTTTCAAACCTACTCTCTAAGGGGTTTTTCGGGGTGCTGAACACGAATCTGAAGTCCTTTTTTCGATAAAACGCTTCCTTCATGGTTATTTTCGCGTTTTTTCATCAAAATTGCTCAAAAATAAACTCTGTTTAATCGCTTTCAAACCTACTCTCTAAGGGGTTTTTCGGGGTGCTGAACACGAATCTGAAGTCCTTTTTTCGATAAAACGCTTCCTTCATGGTTATTTTCGCGTTTTTTCATCAAAATTGCTCAAAAATAAACTCTGTTTAATCGCTTTCAAACCTACTCTCTAAGGGGTTTTTCGGGGTGCTGAACACGAATCTGAAGTCCTTTTTCGATAAAACGCTTCCTTCATGGTTATTTTCGCGTTTTTTCATCAAAATTGCTCAAAAATAAACTCTGTTTAATCGCTTTCAAACCTACTCTCTAAGGGGTTTTTCGGGGTGCTGAACACGAATCTGAAGTCCTTTTTTCGATAAAACGCTTCCTTCATGGTTATTTTCGCGTTTTTTCATCAAAATTGCTCAAAAATAAACTCTGTTTAATCGCTTTCAAACCTACTCTCTAAGGGGTTTTTCGGGGTGCTGAACACGAATCTGAAGTCCTTTTTTCGATAAAACGCTTCCTTCATGGTTATTTTCGCGTTTTTTCATCAAAATTGCTCAAAAATAAACTCTGTTTAATCGCTTTCAAACCTACTCTCTAAGGGGTTTTTCGGGGTGCTGAACACGAATCTGAAGTCCTTTTTTCGATAAAACGCTTCCTTCATGGTTATTTTCGCGTTTTTTCATCAAAATTGCTCAAAAATAAACTCTGTTTTATCGCTTTCAAACCTACTCTCTAAGGGGTTTTTCGGGGTGCTGAACACGAATCTGAAGTCCTTTTTTCGATAAAACGCTTCCTTCATGGTTATTTTCGCGTTTTTTCATCAAAATTGCTCAAAAATAAACTCTGTTTAATCGCTTTCAAACCTACTCTCTAAGGGGTTTTTCGGGGTGCTGAACACGAATCTGAAGTCCTTTTTTCGATAAAACGCTTCCTTCATGGTTATTTTCGCGTTTTTTCATCAAAATTGCTCAAAAATTAACTCTGTTTAATCGCTTTCAAACCTACTCTCTAAGGGGTTTTTCGGGGTGCTGAACACGAATTGAAGTCCGTTTTTCGATAAAACGCTTCCTTCATGGTTATTTTCGCGATTTTTCATCAAAATTGCTCAAAAATTATCTCTGTTTAATCCCTTTCAAACCTACTCTCTAAGGGGTTTTTCGGGGTGCTGAACACGAATCTGAAGTCCGTTTTTCGATAAAACGCTTCCTTCATGGTTATTTTCGCGATTTTTCATCAAAATTGCTCAAAAATTATCTCTGTTTAATCGCTTTCAAACCTACTCTCTAAGGGGTTTTTCGGGGTGCTGAACACGAATCTGAAGTCCTTTTTTCGATAAAACGCTTCCTTCATGGTTATTTTCGCGTTTTTTCATCAAAATTGCTCAAAAATAAACTCTGTTTAATCGCTTTCAAACCTACTCTCTAAGGGGTTTTTCGGGGTGCTGAACACGAATCTGAAGTCCGTTTTTCGATAAAACGCTTCCTTCATGGTTATTTTCGCGATTTTTCATCAAAATTGCTCAAAAATTATCTCTGTTTAATCGCTTTCAAACCTACTCTCTAAGGGGTTTTTCGGGGTGCTGAACACGAATTCGAAGTCCGTTTTTCGATAAAACGCTTCCTTCATGGTTATTTTCGCGATTTTTCATCAAAATTGCTCAAAAATTAACTCTGTTTAATCGCTTTCAAACCTACTCTCTAAGGGGTTTTTCGGGGTGCTGAACACGAATCTGAAGTCCGTTTTTCGATAAAACGCTTCCTTCATGGTTATTTTCGCGTTTTTTCATCAAAATTGCTCAAAAATAAACTCTGTTTAATCGCTTTCAAACCTACTCTCTAAGGGGTTTTTCGGGGTGCTGAACACGAATCTGAAGTCCTTTTTTCGATAAAACGCTTCCTTCATGGTTATTTTCGCGTTTTTTCATCAAAATTGCTCAAAAATAAACTCTGTTTAATCGCTTTCAAACCTACTCTCTAAGGGGTTTTTCGGGGTGCTGAACACGAATCTGAAGTCCTTTTTTCGATAAAACGCTTCCTTCATGGTTATTTTCGCGTTTTTTCATCAAAATTGCTCAAAAATTAAACTCTGTTTAATCGCTTTCAAACCTACTCTCTAAGGGGTTTTTCGGGGTGCTGAACACGAATCTGAAGTCCTTTTTTCGATAAAACGCTTCCTTCATGGTTATTTTCGCGTTTTTCATCAAAATTGCTCAAAAATAAACTCTGTTTAATCGCTTTCAAACCTACTCTCTAAGGGGTTTTTCGGGGTGCTGAACACGAATCTGAAGTCCTTTTTCGATAAAACGCTTCCTTCATGGTTATTTTCGCGTTTTTTCATCAAAATTGCTCAAAAATAAACTCTGTTTAATCGCTTTCAAACCTACTCTCTAAGGGGTTTTTCGGGGTGCTGAACACGAATCTGAAGTCCTTTTTTCGATAAAACGCTTCCTTCATGGTTATTTTCGCGTTTTTTCATCAAAATTGCTCAAAAATAAACTCTGTTTAATCGCTTTCAAACCTACTCTCTAAGGGGTTTTTCGGGGTGCTGAACACGAATCTGAAGTCCTTTTTTCGATAAAACGCTTCCTTCATGGTTATTTTCGCGTTTTTTCATCAAAATTGCTCAAAAATAAACTCTGTTTAATCGCTTTCAAACCTACTCTCTAAGGGGTTTTTCGGGGTGCTGAACACGAATCTGAAGTCCTTTTTTCGATAAAACGCTTCCTTCATGGTTATTTTCGCGTTTTTTCATCAAAATTGCTCAAAAATAAACTCTGTTTAATCGCTTTCAAACCTACTCTCTAAGGGGTTTTTCGGGGTGCTGAACACGAATCTGAAGTCCTTTTTTCGATAAAACGCTTCCTTCATTGTTATTTTCGCGTTTTTTCATCAAAATTGCTCGAAAATAAACTCTGTTTAATCGCTTTCAAACCTACTCTCTAAGGGGTTTTTCGGGGTGCTGAACACGAATCTGAAGTCCTTTTTTCGATAAAACGCTTCCTTCATGGTTATTTTATC
>JAVIWC010009417.1:0-14112 GCA_031894815.1 Creontiades dilutus | reverse complement strand
CATCAGGACCGGGCGATTTATAGGGATCAAAGGAGTTGATGGCCCACATCACTCGCTCGGGGGTAACTACTTTCTTTGCCACCTCCCAGTCTGAGCGGGATGCTTTCCCACTATTAGACCAGGCGGGGGGACCAGAGTCAGTGCCCAGAGCATTTGTCACTTCGCAGCCAGGGAAGTGGGTCTCCAGCATGAGCGCTAGAGTGTCTCCGGCTGTTGAGGTGTATTCCCCATTTGGTTTCACTAGTGTCCCAATTGGGTTGACAGGATCCTTGGCAAGGATGCGCTGGAGTCTGGGGCATTCAGAGATATTTTCTATCTCTTCACAGAACCTCCTCCATGCTTCTCTCTTTGCCTTTTTTATAAGTTTCCTGTACTCGGCCAGTTTGGTTTTATAGTTTTCCCAGTGGCCGGTTTTCTTGGCTCTGTTATACAGTTTGCCAGTTTCACGTTTGACTGTGTCAAGTTCCTCATTCCACCAGGGGACCTGGAATGATGAGCGCCCTGTCGTCGTCAAGGTGTGGACACTTGGGGAACAACAACGAAAGTAATTTCTTGTACTTATTTATTGATGTAAAAACCTGAATTTTCAAATGTGTCTTTTCTTTTAGGTTCTAAAGCACTTTTAATTCTGATATTCTTTAGTTAATCAATCAATTTTTTGTTTCTTAACTAAAAAACAGAAACGTTTTATCAATTCACCTGAAAAATAACATCGCCGTTGCGCCGGCAACAAAAACAGTTACATTTGGCGGATTTTTAAAACAACCTTAGCGAGAGATTGTACTGATCATATTTTTTCGTTATATTTCGTTTTTGTCACCAATTTAGAAATCCAAAAACTTGAATAAAACTTAAACATAACTCACTACTTAGCGAGGTAAAATAATCATATTATGATGGAAGGTTGGATACTTCCTTAATCTTCAAACACATCTGGTGACAGCCCTTTGACTATCATAAAAGACTCAGGATAATGGTTAACTACTCATGAAAAGAACTATTATATCTTCATCTAATGTCGCCTTTAACCGTAAAGTTTCAAAAAACGGAAATCCCTCAAAATATGATGGGAAATAAACTGTTTTCTTTGAGAGAGGAATTACAATATTTTCTATGGCTAACTAGGAAATTCCCAAAAAAAATCTACTATGCATTAAATTGAAACAATTCACATACTTTCTAAGCTGGTGAAACTAGATAGAAAGGTGAAAACTAGATCGCCATTCTATTTCGCCGCAACGATGAGTACCAGGGATTTCGCATGTCTAGTCATGACGATCCAAAACACTCAAGTTTGATGAGTTGATAATACTCGAATAAATGTAATTCTTGAACAATGTAATGTTAGTAAGATAAGTACACGAAGAAATCGGCTTCGTAAGCCAAAACAAAGAAAAAGGAGCCTTATCAGATCAGTGAGAGCATTGAGGCATTGCGCTTGTGAGAGAATGGTTTCATTATGAATGGCTATTATCTGCTGCAACCACTTCATAACTAACAAGCACAAGAGAGGCCAGGCCATATACAATTTATTTTTAAATTTAACGGCAGAAACTATTTGATAAAATTTGCTTATCTCAAAAAGTTCGGAGAGGAATGGAAGTTTTTCGTTTGAAAGATCACTTTAAAGAATCTAATGAGAACAACCGGAGTATCAAATAGTATTAAGGACATTTATGCTGAAATTAAAAAATAATGACTACATTACGAAGCGACTTTCACGAGGGAGAGTGCGCTAAGTTCAACTGCACTTTTATGAACAAAAATTCTAGAATTTGCCAAAACAATTCGCTAGAATTTTACCACCAGAAGCATTGTTTTCAGTTGTAGGAAGTAAACAATTATTTTCCACTATAATCAAAATTTCCTTTTGTATTTTACGTTTTAGACCATTCTGATGTGGAGCTGCCGTTGGTCTTATTAGGGTGCTTACAGACTGGAGCTGTGATAAGAGCGAAGAAAACAAACACAGCTAGGCAGATGAGGGGGCGCAGAGTGGAGGAGCGCTTCAAGGTAGAGCGGAGCTGCTAGTAAAGCTAAACCGCGCCAAACCAGTTGGTTTTCGTCGCTCTAATCGCTCATGTGAAACATGAATCCTTATGATGTAATTAGTGTAGTGTTCATTAAAAGCCCTTTATGGAACCTTAATTACACTGTATTTACCGTGTTTTATTCTCGTATAAACCGAAGTAGTCTCCTTTAACGTTGAAGTAATTGAACTGAATATTCACGTTAACAATTCAAGTTTTATTAATATAACATTTAATACGGTAGGAAGCTGTTGCAAAAACGTGTAGGTATTTATCTCAAGGTAACAGCAAGACGTTCAACAGGCAAAATTGGGTTTGAAATGCAATTTCACCACCTCTTCAGCAATTTGCGCTGTACTTCATCCAGCAAGTAGTCGAATGTCGTCATATTCATCCCAAAATTCTCGTAAAACCTGATGATTTTTTTATTTTAGCGTAGAATACGCTTTAGCCATGGACTAACTAGCCGAAAAGTGTCACGCGGGAGTGGAACGAAAAAGGGTATGGTATCCAGGAACGAAAACGGTGACGCGAGACCAATAAACATAAGAATATTTACATCCATGTGTAGTAGTTGCGACAAACCCGTTTGAAGTGAGTCATTTTATTTATGTAAATCGGAGTTTCAGTCGTTCGCGAATCGTCCTTCGGTTCGACAATGAACGTTCGATGATCATCGTTGAACGTTCAGCGTTCAATCGAGGCTAAAGCGTATTCTACGTTCCTATACTTGTGGCAGTAGTCTCTATACTGTGCAGCAGCAAAGAAGTAGAAGACGCTTATCACTTCGTGGGAAGATGTACGGCTCTTTTAGAAGTCCGAAGGAAATGCCTAGGTACAGCTGAACTTTCGAGAGATCTGTATATGGAAATGTTGGCAAATGCCGATCCCTCACTGGTGCGTTTCTGCGGGGTGGCCTGGCCCTTAAGATACAAGGCCATCAAGGAGTATGGGCTGGTATGAGCGGGAAATGTTACAGCAAATGAATAATTTATTAATTATAGCATTGGTACTTTATTATCATTAAATATTAATCATCATTAATCCTCTTTAGAAACAAGCTTGAATGGAAAATTTATTAGTTTATTTATATATTTATTTAAGCAGGTGTGTTGCGGTTGATGGGGTTTTGTTGTTGTTATTTTGGAACCATGTTATTTTTTAGTATTGTTATTATTGAACAAGCAGTTTGTGAACATAGTGCATTTATTTATAAAAATTGTTATTAAACACTACCATATTTATGATTTAGAATTAAGTTATGACAGAAAAACGACGCGAACTCGCCTGACGGTCCTCTTATAGGACCAAGGCGTTGCATAGCTCTTGTGACAAAATTTGCTACATACATTTGTTACATATAAATATAATACATTTACGTAATGTATGAATGACTGTTAAAAAAATAAAGCATGCTTTCTCTCTCTCTCTCTCTCTCTAGTTGCGACAAACCCGTACGAAAAAGGGTACGGTATCCAGGAACGAAAACGGTGACACGAGACCAATAAGCATAAGAATATTTACATCCATGTGTAGTAGTTGCGACAAACCCGTTTGAAGTGAGTCATTTTATTTATGTAAATCGGAGTTTCAGTCGTTCGCGAATCGTCCTTCGGTTCGACAATGAACGTTCGATGATCATCGTTGAACGTTCAGCGTTCAATCGAGGCTAAAGCGTATTCTACGTTCCTATACTTGTGGCAGTAGTCTCTAAATAAAAGCAAAAGGGGTCCTGGGGGCTTGCCCCCTGGCGAGGCGCGGAGCGCCGAGTTTTTATTTAATACTTTATTAGCATTGCACCAAGTTTACACTTTATTAGCACTTAGATTTTGATCTTAATTACTGGTCGCTCTTGGTCATTCCTCCTGATGGACTGAATAATAAACGAATAATAAACCAAAAAAGTCTGGACGTCCAGAGCTATTTTTTCTTTACCATAAATTCAGATCAAGGACTTTTGAATAAGGAAATTCATTTTGTTTTCTTTTTTATGGGTCAAAAAACTAATGTGTTTCCGATAGGTTTTTTTTTCTGCGCTCTACTTGCTCCGCATATTTAAAGAAATATAAATTCATTATTTCTATATAAAAATTTGAAAATAATACCGAAAATGTCATTGGTTCACCATGTCCCCATCCAGACATTGTCTACTTGGAATGATCCAATCTACTTCCGTTCAGTAATTACCTAGTCTTTCGACCCACCACTTTTTCAAGGAAATTCTGCAGTTTAAGAAACTTGTGTATCAACATTTTCAAATTATTACTTGATTTCGAAATAAGGTGCCACAGGAGTGTCCCACCAAGAATGTGTCATTAGTTCACGCTGAGGGGTTTCTTAAAATCCAGCTCTTTAAGACTTTTTCTGAGAATAGGGGAGTAGCCATATCGTAACCTGACATCTTCTCACCAATCCGTCACTATTTGTTGCGCAATTCAGTCTAATCCGGGGCGTTGAGAGTGTCGTGCGAGTGCGAAGACGTTTGCGTATTTTTTCTTAGTGTCATCGGTCCGCATCGATTAATCCATTCGTAAGTCATCATATTATCCTTTATTTTATATTGTCCGAACTCATTAGATGCTTCTTTTTTTAATGGTACCATCAGTTTTGTGAAAAAACCATATCTTGCGAAGATATTACAGGAAAACTCGTGTTTTGTCATTGGTTCACTTGTCATTGGGTCACTGTTACCAATGTGAACCAATGACAAACCTGAGTGGCCCAATGACATCTTGGCGAAACTTCATATTTATTTCAATTAAAGTCTGAAGAAATTGTTCCCATTTCAAGGAATTTCACAATTAGAACCTCGAGCTAAAATCATTCTAGGGGTTGGGAAACTGTTCAAAAAGTATGGTCTCGTCACTGAGTGTGCTAATGTGATTTCTTTGAGGATGATAATGAACGCTGATAATAATTCTAGAGAATCTTCGCTTTCCAGATCTTCAGTTCGTTAGAAGGAAACAAAGCAATGTGTAGTTTCAGGAGGATGATGAAAATTCCAAGTGCCTCCCAGGGAAAAAATATTGCTTTACTAAATCAGGTGAGAGAAAACAAAAATGATTGCTCATGGGAGACTTAGTCGACCTACACAGGAAATTAAACGAGTCCTCTTCATTCGAAATTTCGTATTCCACCTTTTGTCGCTCCCGTTTTTTCTGGGTGGTGGCTCCAACGTGAAAGATAGAGACACTTGTCTCTGCAAAATGCATGCAAATTTTCAGTTGCGCCTGGATGCTCTCCACGAGCGTAAGGTGGTTGATAGTAACCAAATTTGGTCAATTGAACAGCAACGGATGGATAACTGGCATTGTGTCACGGTTAATGTCATTGGTTAATTCATTTTGGTCATTGACTCACCCAAACATGTCATCGGTTCATTCATTTTGAAAAATTTGTCTAAGAATGATTGACTAAGCCGTCTGACCCAAACATTGGTGCCAAACGGACGCCCCTCGGTTCACTTACAGCGCCGAGTGGGTTGTAGTAGGGCGGAGACTTGCAAGTAACTTCATAGTTTTTCTTCATTCGAAACTATCACAAAGGAAGGTGAAGGAGATAGGACGAAACAGAGGTATAACCACTGCTAACACACAAGCATCCAGAGACAGATATAGGCGAAGAAAGACTTGAAGCCCCGAGGGGTTTGGGAAGGGCAGTGATTATGGTTGCGCAAGAAGGTGGAGTTAAACGAAACATGTAGATTAATGAACCCGGCTCATCTTGGCACACCAACAGTCAGCTAATACCCCATGAGTCATTCATATTGTTTTCTTCCTCTGTAACTATAGAGGCAAAAACGAAAATACTAACAAACACAAATTAAAACAACCTAATTACAATCGCATTGTACAAGGCAATTTTGGTTCATTATTCAATAATAAACCATTGTAATCGCTCTTGAAAAAAAAAAAAAAAAATTCTAACCCCCCTGAAAATTTCATGGTTTACGTTCCAAAGGGTGTAGAATCCGTACGCAAAAAAGATTTCTCCCAAACGGCTGGAGCAAAATATATGAAATTATCAGGAAAATTCGATATTTTCCCGACAACGCCCCAATTCCTTAGCCAGCTCTCTCACTTAATTTAAAGTGCCCCTTAAGGGTTGTCAAAGTTTTGTAAAATCCCTAAAAACCTCAAAAAAAAAGTCAAGGCGGTCTAAATTTGGACTCATTTTGAAGAACTTCCATGAGGAATCGAATGAGCCCTTCTCCAGGTTCGTAGCTCAAACCATTCCCGATATACGGCCCAATTTATAATGCCAACATTTGGGTTGGTGTTTTTTTTTTTTATTATTATTATTGTTTATATTTTCATTTCAGTAACCTAGTGATGTAGTGATGTAGTAATGTGGATACTGGAGTGAACTCCTAAAAGGCTTTGTAGCCTATACACGGGTTGAAGCATTCTGATATGCATGAAACGCTGCAAATTCTTTCACTGCGGTTTATTATTCAATTGGCTTGCGTTCATGATTTGAATTTCTACTAAGCTTTGGAGTGTGCGTGATTCACAGGTGAGAGAGTAATTATTGAATTTCAGGAGGCACACAAATAAGATCAACTGAACAATCCAAATAGGTATTTTGGTTGAGAACAGATTTGCGTGCTCTATGCATATCTCCTGAAATGCAATAATCGCTATATCACTTGTGAAACACGCACACTCCAAAGCTTAATAGAAATTCAAATCATGAACGCAAGCCAATTGAATAATAAACCCCAGTGAAAGAATTTGCAGCGTTTGTATGACACAATAACAAAATAGATACAGTAAAAATGTTGAAAATCTACAAAGGACAATGATTGCCCAACTAGAAATACGAAACCTACCCAACCACCGCTTGAATCATTGACACACAAGCACTCCAAAACCAGTATCAATAATTCGAACTTAAAATCCACCAAGCATATTCACGTTCTCGTAATCCGATCTCGTGCAAATTGGGCGGGTAGTCGGAAAAATACGTTTTAATGTAAGCTTTTCGCAAGCTCAAGCTTAAGCAAGCTATTCGTCGATTCCATAACTATTCCTCATAGGTAATAGAAGAAGAATTGAAGTGTGACGAGAGCGAAAGCGTGCGATACAGCGGTGTCGATTCCGAACAACAGGACTTTTGTCAAGGTTGTCGAGAATCAGTGACTCACCAATTAATTATAACTACGCACGATCAAGCCAGTAAGCTGAACCAAAAACATTCAGTTCCTTGGTGGTAGAGTGCTACATATTATGTTCAAAAGCACCTAGGAACTACAGCTTATGACATCAGATTGGAGCGTATAATAGGTTTATTTTCTTTTTTGGAAACGTTTCGTCCCGCTATGGGGACTTCTTCAGTCCTGCATACAGCATAAAACATTCGTCAATATTCATTAAGGCCTATTTCTATTACATGTATTTTAATCTCTATTATGACTGTCACTCTTAATAAAATTAAATTTTTCTCACCTATCACTATGTCATATTTAAGTATGCGTATCCAACCAACATCATCGTGATCAACACTCACTTGTTATAGTTTTAAAAGTACTATTATCAATCATCAAAGTATATAATAATATAGGTATAAGTATTTAATTTTTTACGAAAAACGCTGCAAATTCTTTCACTGGGGTTTATTATTCAATTGGCTTGCGTTCATGATTTGAATTTCTACTAAGCTTTGGAGTGCGTGTTTCACAGGATAGAGCGATTATTGAATTTCAGGAGGCACACACATATGATCAACTGATCAATCCAAATAGGTATTTTGGTTGAGAACAGATTTACGTGTTCCATGCATATCTCCTGAAATTCAATAATCGCTCTATCCTGTGAAACACGCACTCCAAAGCTTAGAAGAAATTCAAATCATGAACGCAAGCCAATTGAATAGTAAACCCCAGTGAAAGAATTTGCAGCGTTTTTATTGAACTTCAATACCCCCCCCCCCACACACACACAAACATCTATAATTTATCAAGTCCTATCTCCTGAGATTCAATAATCTCTATCAGATGTAAAACACGCACATTCCGAAGCTTAGTAAGGTTCAAATCATGAACGTAAGCCAATTGAATAATAAAAAAAATATAGCATAAAACAGTGGTTTCCCACCCGAATTCTCGATTTTGGGAGTTTTCGGTTTTGCTGAACGGCTGATTGTACAAACAAACTTCAAATACATAAAATATGGGAAATTTATTCCTCTTTAATTTACTATAAAACATATTTTACGAAAAACGCACAGTTTTTGGGTAATTTGCAAAAAAAAAAAACGGGGAAAGTCGATTTTTTTCTTTTTTTGCACAAAAAAAAACAATTTTCGGTCAAAACGTTTGTTGGCAAACCTCAGATTGTGTTCAGCACCCCAAAATACCCCTTAGAACCAAAAATCAAAACTACACCAAAACTTGCCGGTGAAAAACAAAAGCTGCCTGGACTATTGGTTAAAAGTGAAAATCGTCAGAAAACTTTCGTGACACTACCACGTAACGCATCCCGCGCATCGTTTGTCGAGTAGTTAGTCCAAGGCTAAAGCTTGTTCCATGCTAAAACAACCATCGTTATCACGTTTGATCAAGTTCAAAGGGTAAATTTAACGGTTGAAATTTTTGAAATCCATACCTCAAACACTTTCAAAATTAATGGTAGGAATTTTCGTTTGATATTGGATGAATTCATTTCATTAAACAGAAGGATTCAACAAGGAAAACCAACCGTTTGCGCGAAAAATGGGCACAATAATTGTGTATAACAGCATTATTCTGTTGAAATTAAAAACAAGACAATACACTGTCAAGAATAATGAGAATTGAGAATCGTATCTTTCCTGTTTAAAACTGACCATACTGGTGTGCCTGCCAACGTTAATGGAGATGAATGTTATTGAGAATCACACAATCAATGGAATGAATTCTGCATTACGAAAACAAATACATAGAATTGTTAATTATTTTATTGTAATTTTTCGTATGTAGTCTCATTTAGAGCAATATATTTGCATAATCGGATTCAGCTCATAGATGATGAGTCTTGAGGCGAGATTTATAAATGATTTCAGAGGATAATCGCGAGGAACAGTTTTAAACAACAAAGATACTTCTCCTCATCTTGACAGGACAACAGAATATCTTTGTTATATTGTGTGCCCATTTTTCACATTGGTTTTCCTTGAATCCTTCTGTTTAATGAAATGAATTCATCAATAAACGAAAATTCCTACCATTAATTTGAAAGTGTTGAAGAGCAATAATTTCAAAAATGTCAATGGGTCGTGAAACTGATCAAACGTGACCAACGATGATTTGTTTTATGGAACAAGCTTTTAGCCCTTGGTTAACTACTCGACAAACGATACTTGTAGTGTCTGAAAGTTTCTGACGTTTCTCACTTTAACCAATAGTCCAGGCAACTTTGTTTTCACCGGTAGGGAATTTGGTGTAGTTTTTGATTTTTTGGTGCTGAACTTTTTAATCTGAGGTTTGCCAACAAACGTTTTGACCGAAAATTATTTTTTTGTGCAAAAAGAAAAAAATCGACTTTTCCCGTTTTTTTTTGCCGCAAAACTGTGCGTTTTCGCTAGACATTTTATAACTTAGATTAAATAAGCTCATACACCATGTATTTGAAGCTGTTTGTACCTGTCAACCGTTCAACTAAAACCGAAAACTCAAAATCGGACGATGAGCTGCTGTTTTATGTATATATTTTTATTATTCAGTGTAACTACGTTCATGATTTGAATTTACTAAGCTTCGGAGTGTGCGTGTTTACATCTGACTAGAGGTTATTATCTCAGGAGAATAGAACTGATAAATTATAGATGTTTTATTGTGGGGGTGGGGGTATTGAGGTTCAATAAAAACGCTACAAATTCTTTCACTGGGGTTTATTATTCAATCGGCTTGCGTTCATGATTTGAATTTCTACTAAGCTTTGGAGTGTGCGTGTTTCACAGGATAGAGCGATTATTGAATTTCAGGAGATATACATGGAGCACGTGAATCTGTTCTCGACCAAAATACCTATTTGGATTGATCAGTTGATCATATTTGTGTGCCTCTTGAAATTCAATAATCGCCCTATCCTGTGAAACACGCACTCCAAAGCTTAGAAATTCAAATCATGAACGCAAGCCAATTGAATAATAAACCCCAGTGAGAATTTGCAGCGTTTTCGTAAAAAGTAAATACTTATACCTATATTATTATATACTTTGATGATCGAAAATCTACTTTTGAAACCAATAACAAGTGGTGATCACGATGATATTGGTTGATACGCATACTAATATGACGTAGTGATAGTGAAAAATTTAATTTTATCAAGAGTGACAGTCATAATTAGTTAAAATACATGTAATAGAAATAAGCCTTAATGTCTGCCGAATGTTTTAGCCATGCAAGACTGAAAAATTTTATAGCAGAACCCGAAAGAGAGAAACAAAAAATAAACTAATATACGCTCCAATCTGATATCATAAATAACAACTTTGAACATGGCCAATAATAGCACTCCACCACCAAGAATAAATGTTTTTGGTTCAGCTTTTAGGCTGATCGTGCATTAGTTACAATTAATTGGTGAGTCCACTGATTCTCGACAACTTGAAAAACCTTGACAAAAATCCTATTATTCGGAGATCCTTCCCTGCTTGTATCACACGCTTTCATTTCTCTTCTTCTATTACCTATGAGTGGATTATGGAATCGACAGGCCTCTTCTTAAGCTGAAGCTGCAAAAAGCTTACATTAAAACGTCTCTTTCCGACAACCCTCCCAATTTGCACGAGATTGAATTACATGAACGTGAATATGCTGAGGAACTGAGCTGGAGGGCAATATTTCAATGATTCAGCAGTAGTCATTCATTATTTCCTGGATTGAACAATCATTATAGATTTTCAATTTGTCTATTGTTAATGATCATACAAACGCTGCAAATTCTTTCACTGGGGTTTATTATTCTGGCTTGCGTTCATAATTTGAATTTCTATCTAAGCTTTGGAGTGTGCGTGTTTCACAAGTGATATGGCAGTGTATTCAGGAGATATGCATAGAGCAAGCAAATCTGTTCTCAACAATATACCTATTTGGATTGTTCAGTTGATGACTTATGTGCCTCTAATTAATTCACCTGTGAATGCACCTCCAAATGAACCTGAAGCAATTGAATAATAGGCCGAGTGAGAAATTTGCAGCGTTTCATGCACATATCAAATGCTTCAACCCGTGTATAAACTACAAAGCCTTTTGGAAGTTCACTCCAGTCACATTACTGATAACATCACTAGGTTACTGAAATGAAAATATAAACAATAATAATAATAAAAAAAAAACACCAACAAATGTTAACAGTACTGGGCCATCTGCAGACTGGAGAAAGACTCATTCATGGTATGTTCTTCAAAATGAGTCCAGAATGTCCATTTTTTTTGAGATTTTAGGGATTTTACAAAACTGACAACCACAAGGGCACTTTAAATTAAGTGAATGCAGTAGAAATTGGGGCATTTGTCTATCGAATTTTCCTTTCAGCTATTTTGCTCCAGCCATAATTCAGATTCTACACCGCTGGAACGTAAACCATGAAGTTTTCAGGGGAAATGGTTTTTTTTTTCGTGGTATTACATTATTGAATGTAGACAAATTCCTTCTTCTGATTATATTAGGTTGTTTTAATTTGTGTTTGTTAGCTATTTCTGGAAAAAGAAAAACAATATGAAATGACTCATGAACATTAGCTAGCTGTTGAGTAATGCCAAGATAGGCCAGGTTCATTAATACCTGGTCCATTCTTGCGTGTATAATCCTGCCCTTCCCCGCCTCAGGGCTTCAAGTCTTTCTGGATGCTGTGTGTGCAGTGGTGCCTACCTCTGTTTCATCTATCTCTTTCACCTTCCTTGTGATAATTTCGAATGAAAAAAATATGAAGTTACTTGCAAGTCTCCACCCTGCCAACCCACTCAGCTTTAATGCCAAACTGATCTCACTCAGGGAGAAAGACTTGTCCATTTAACACCAGCATTTCCAGCAGGTAGATTCGGCTTCCTCACTATTTCAGACAACTTATTTCTCAGGCGCTAAAGCAGCATCACAGCAACTCGCTCTTCAGCAAATGTGCACCAGGTCATTCTTAGCAAAACGTAAATGTGGAGTGCTTTTTTGAAAGCATTACTAAAGTTGTTTTTTTTCCCCGAATTTTTCATGATACTTTCATTTTTGGATACACATTGAAAAAAAGGTACCAGCAGCGCATCAGCATGCTTATTTTTTAAATTAAAAATAATTTTAAAAATGTGTAAGTGAACCGATGACATGTTTGGGTGAGTCAATGACCAAAATGAATTAACCAATGACATTAACCGTGACACAATGCCAGTTATCCATCCGTTGCTGTTCAATTGACCAAATTTGGTTAATATCAACCACCTTACGCTCGTGGAGAGCATCCAGGCGCAACTGAAAATTTGCATGCATTTTGCAGAGACAAGTGTCTCTATCTTTCACGTTGGAGCCACCACCCAGATAAAACGGGAGCGACAAAAGGTGGAATACGAAATTTCGAATGAAGAGGACTCGTTTAATTTCCTGTGTAGGTCGACTAAGTCTCCCATGAGCAATCGTTTTTGTTTTTTCTCACCTGATTTAGTAAAGCAAAATTTTTTCCCTGGGAGGCACTTGGAATTTTCATCATCCTCCAAAAACTGCACATTGCTTTGTTTCCTTCTAACGAACTGAAGATCTGGAAAGCGAAGATTCTCTAGAATTATTATCAGCGTTCATTATCATCCTCAAAGAAATCACATTAGCACACTCAGTGACGAGACCATACTTTTTGAACAGTTTCCCAACCCCTAGAATGACTTTAGCTCGAGGTTCTAATTGTGAAATTCTGTGAAAAAACTTGAAATGGGAACAATTTCTTCAGACTTTAATTGAAATAAACATGAAGTTTCGCCAAGATGTCATTGGGCCACTCAGGTTTGTCATTGGTTCACATTGTTAACAGTGACCCAATGACAAGTGAACCAATGACAAAACACGAGTTTTCCTGTAATATCTTCGCAAGATATGGTTTTTTCACAAAACTGATGGTACCACTAAAAAAAGGAGCATCTAATGAGTTCGGACAATATAAAATAAAGGATAATATGATGACTTACGAATGTATTAATCGATGCGGACCGATGACACTAAGAAAAATACGCAAACGTCTTCGCACTCGCACGACACTCTCAACGCCCCGGATTAGACTGAATTGCGCAACAAATAGTGACGGATTGGTGAGAAGATGTCAGGTTACAATATGGCTACTCCCCTATTCTCAGGGAAAGTCTTAAAGAGCTGGATTTTAAGAAACCCCTCAGCGTGAACTAATGACACATTCTTGGTGGGACACTCCTGTGGCACCTTATTTCGAAATCAAGTAATAATTTGAAAATGTTGATACACAAGTTTCTTAAACTACAGAATTTCCTTGAAAAAGTGGTGGGTCGAAAGACTAGGTAATTACTGAACGGAAGTAGATTGGATCATTCCAAGTAGACAATGTCTGGATGGGGACATGGTGAACCAATGACATCTTCGGTATTATTCTCAAATTTTTATATAGAAATAATGAATTTATATTTCTTTAAATATGCGGAGCAAGTAGAGCGCAGAAAAACCTATCGGAAACACATTAGTTTTTGAAAAAAAGAGACCCCTGAACAGGTAAAATAGCTCTGGACGTCCAGATTTACGTTTTGCTGAGAATGACCCATAAATAGTTAGACCTGGGACCCACCAAAATTAATTAATGGAATCAAAAAAACATTTGCACTCCTCTGCGCGAAAAGAGCCGATATCAAAGATTTCTAGTACATTTTGGTTTCTACTCCAAATTTCACGGTAGTTATGGAAATTTGGAACAGTTTACGCAGGAAGGATTGGACCTCTGATTTTTCTGAAATTCATTCATATTTTTTACAATAATGTTTTTGAACACTCACAAAAATTTTCAATCATTTGGACGATTTTTGGATAAGTTGTAGGTGCTTCAAATATATCAGATTTTCGCACGCGCAGGCGACAATCATCGCACGATTTTGATGATATTCG